>PVIC010011081.1:15347-42157 GCA_004025085.1 Thryonomys swinderianus
AACTACACTGTTGGCAAAACTCAGCATGCAGAACCACACAGAAAATTCATAAAGTGCTCAACTAATAAGTCAGGACCATGTCTGAGGTAGAAATCTGTACAGAGACTAAAATCTTGGACATTGTGGACTTTTAGACATGTCTTAAAGTAACCCTTTTGTCTCCCTTCATAAATTTTTGTTTAGCAAAAATTATTTCAATTTAAAACATTGTCCTTTGTGCCTCCACAGATCAATGGATCAAGATTTTCTTAAATGACGTATCCTAGGTATCTCCAGACAATATTTTAAAAGTTAGCATATGTTTCTCTATTGATTTGAAGCAACTTATATCTTTGCTTTTGATTCATCCCCTATATAGAAAGGAGTCACTTAATTAAACACTGTCTCATTTTGGAACAACCTGCTCATGACTGCAGCCTCTGGGTCTGACTCAGT
The DNA here is from genome assembly GCA_004025085.1 of Thryonomys swinderianus. Classification (NCBI taxonomy): domain Eukaryota; kingdom Metazoa; phylum Chordata; class Mammalia; order Rodentia; family Thryonomyidae; genus Thryonomys; species Thryonomys swinderianus. The sequence continues at coordinate 15,783 of PVIC010011081.1, forward strand.
CTTAGCTAAGTATAACAAATACATACATACTTACATACATACATACTTATATACATACATATGATTAATCAGCAAGTGCAATTATCTTGTCCTATAGAGAAACCTAGGACTACCAAATACTGTTGCAGAAAAAGAATAGAGAAAGAAAGGATACAATTTTAGACAGCAAGTCAATTCTGCAGATGAAAACAGATGTGGATGTGTTTGAAAACTGAAAGAATAAGAACAATTAAGATATTGGTTTCACAAGAAAATATGATCTTGTTGGAAAAAACCAAAGACAGAAAAAGACCTGGGAAGGAAAATGAAGACAAAGTGGTAAGTAGTGCTTGAGAAAATTTAAAATATGATATTCACAAACATTTACTCATAGTCATACGATGAGAAATTTATTCATGCAATAATATGATGCACTAGGTATACCAAAACGAAAACTAACCCCTCCAAAATACCTTAGTGTGTATATAGCTACTTATGTTTTCATATAATACTCTAACAATGAGTTTTTAGTCTCCAGTTTTTTCAGATGATGAAAAATCTATAACTTAGGAAATGTTGTGTGATTTAAAGATGTCAAGTTTATTGGACCCATACACAACGTGTGTCATGATAAGTGTCACTTCCTCATGTTGTATGTGAAGAAATAGAGCTTGTGAGAGATTAACTGTACTGCTTAAGGCTACACAGAATGGAGCAAGGGACCTGAACGCAAGTGTAAGTGACTTGCAAACTTTTTACTTTGGAGGTAACCTCTCCCAAAGATGACCTGATTGTTTAAAAATCTCTGCCCATCATCCAGCTAGTTCAATAACAGGGATGTGACACAGACCTGACTGTAAAGATAGATTCATGTTTTCATGTTAGATAAAGGCACCGGAAGTTAAAAACTAGATCTAACTTGGGTAGAACATACATTGTCCTGGAACTTATTGGTGGAGAAATATAGCTTCAGTTTGGAGGAAAGACAGTCTGATATAAACAACTTTTTAATGTAAAATGCCAGACAATACCATCCATAGCCAACTCTATCCTCATTCATGAAGAAACAAAGAGATGAATAGGCACAAAGCTCACTAAACAGGGAGAAATGATCTTGGGCCACATATGAAATGTATAGTACAGCAACTCTTCTGCAGTCATGGTTGATCAAATTACATTAAGCAAAGAGTTTGTGTTCTGTACATGTATCAGCTTCCCACAAGGAATATAAATGTTATATACTGCAAAAAATATACAAAAAAAGGAAGAGGATCAGGAGAGGGATGGACTGAGGGAGAGAAGAAAAGGGGATGATAGAGGGAATTAAGATGTGTAATACACGTGCCAATTCCACCCAAGGAATGTCATGATCATGTACTACAAATACATACTAATAAAAAAGATCTTGAAAAAATGGTTGTATCTCTCAGGTCTGCTGTAACTGCCAAAGGCCTAATGTACATAAATAACAAAACTTTACATTTTTACTATACTTCTAGTGCTAGAAATATTGTTTATATAATTACAATACTGTGTGCAAAGTCTGATATATTTTGTACTTCATTAAATTATATTATGAAACAACACGAGGCCAAGGTTAATAATTAAATTAGAAAATTGCTTGTCTGCTTAATAACAACAAGCACCTGCCTTCCCAGGCACACACACATGTAGGTATAGGGAGGTTGAAATACTATTAGGGGTGACAGCTGCGTTGCACCTATCAAGTCACATGGTTACATGAGCACAGTAATGTCTGATACACATGCATTTCCACGGGGCTGGCTGTGGAAAGACTCAGAGGCAGGATCAGCTAGGCATTGCACCTTCTCTTGTCACCTGTGCAGTCTGCACTCCCACGCTGGGTGTCTGAGTCACAAAAGATGTCTTTAAAATCACATAATCACATTAAAAGTTTGTGCTCCTATGGGGCCATGTTACCAGCTATCGAGTGCCATGGGTTGACCAGGCCTGATCTAATCCTCCCTTAAACCTTTGTCAGATGATCACTTGGGGAGACTATCAGATGGCTTCCTGGAAATGGGGCCATAGTATGTGGCCTGGGAGGGCACTCAAAGAGAGTGAGAAGCCACTAGTCTAACTTCTTTACTTCTGCCTAGTGTTTCCTATGACCCCTTCAATCAAAAATGGAAGGCTTGAGGAAGCAACCTTATGGGATATTTGCTCTCTGAAGCAGCTTTGAGAGTCAAGACTTTTTGTTGATAAGGGACAACTTTGTCAGGTACATGACATCCTTTCACAGTGCAGAAAGGGAGCATGCAGATGGTGGCCAGACTGCTGGAAGATACACAAATAGCTTGCTTAGAAAAGAGAACACTGCTCTGCCTGCAGGTAACAACCAGATGATGGGACAATCATGTGGATAGATGTGAGAGGGCAGCGGGTTCAGATGTATTTTAGATCACTGAATTAAGTCTTGTAGGTTATTTTAAAATATTTTTCATCTCTTATCGAGTATGTTTTCCATTTCTCATGTTAGACATGTTACCTCTATTTTTGCCTTACCTGGATTAAGATTATGATTGTGTGTGCTGTGTTAAACATTTATGGATAGCTTTGATGAGCTGTGTGGAGCTGGAATACTTGTTATTTATACATCCTGCTGTAAAGGAAGACTTGGAGGATCATGAGTAGCTTCTTTATTTTTATCACTATGTGTGGATGCTTAAAAATGCAGCTTTGATCTCATTTGGTGGTCCACTAGGTAGATGCCTAAGGTCTAACATGGCTCTTAAAGGAAGATCTAAAGGCTTCCTCTGTCCTCCATTCCAAAAACAAGATATTTGGGATGAAGGGCTGCAGAGGAGGGTATAATATCCTGGGAATCTGGTCTAGTTAGGAAGATGAAGACAGGACTAGCCCTGAATCTATAGAGCATGACACAGAGAAGGAAATGTGAGGCTCCATCCAGAACCAGAGCTAGGCAGGAAAGGCAATAGGGTCAATGATTTAAGGTACAATAGAGAAAACAGAATTTAACCATTAAGTAAAACTGAAAGAAATCCACCTACGTATGCAACAGTAGCAATGATCATCTCCATAAAAACTGCAGGAAAAATTCATAAAATGATATTTAGGTTACCTTCACATAAAGTTCAAAAACATGAAAGCTAAGGAGTATAAAGCGGACATAAAGAAAAAATACAATTTAAGAAAGACATCAAGGCAATTATTTCAAGGCATAATGAACTGTAGCTTGAGGATAAGATTAAAGCAAACCCTTCAGATAAATTTGAATAGATTAAGAATCTTCTATTTTACTCAGGTTTGTGTATATGGATATCACTACTATTACTGAAAGTATGCATGTGTGTTAATACACTTTTATGTATAGGATATACATGTATGCCTGTTTGCATACACATATAGATATGTGCCTGCATACACATGCATGCATATATACCCCCACGGAACTAAAAGATAAAAATCAGAAAACCATATTTAAAGCCATATTTAAACAGTGTTCCAGTGGGAAGGAGATTGGAGCTGTAGGCTGGGAAATCCCCTGAGCCACAGAATATGTTAGTTTCAGCCATTCCTTTGGGGTAGTTAAAATTTTGTGCATGGAGCTTTTATGATCAGGGACCCAATTAGATCATAAAATATGATGAGAAAGTGAAGGAGAACCTGAAAATAAACAGGAAAAAAGGACAAAAAGGGAAGGTGAACTTTGGGTTTAGAAAATGATTCATAAAACAAAATACCCCTTTTGGTTTCCATCATGACATTCAGTTTTCTGCTGCCTAAAATTGAATGATATTTATTACTTAGTGAAAGCTGTATCTTTTGTCACTTAGTAGTTGCTGTGAAAAGTTAAAATTAAGAATAATTACTTACCAATGTAATCTTTCTTTTCTTCTTTGCTGTTTATTGGTACATTTTGGGAATATATAACATTCCTTCTCAAGAATTCGGTCCTTTTTTTTTCCCATTCTCCTGCCCTTCCTTCAATCCCAGGGCCCCATATGCATAAGCTTTATTTCTGTTTTTTTCTCTTTACCATCAATTTTTTTCTTTCCCTTTATTCCCCTCCTCCAGTTCCTTTCTTTAATTCATACTGTTTCAAAAGTGCAGGCTGACCAGAGTCTATTGTATACTAGAACCTCAAAGTCAGTACCCAGAGAAGGTGTAGCAGAAAGTTTTCAATGAAGAATATGAGCGATTCTGGCTCAGATCCTTAAAGAGACTCTTGCCAGGTCCCATAGAGAGTGTGGAAGGAATTTAGCAAAGTCAGATTTGTTTGAGTTTTACCCACTGCTTTTGAATTGAGGAGTGTGGCTCCACCCAGCAGACAGAGTACAAGACTGCGAAGAATTGGACAGGCTTTGAGAATATGGGCTACAGCAAGTTACACTGCTACCATTTCAGGCACAATAGCAGAAAACATGAAGCACCTGAGTCAGAGGTAGAAAACTTTACCACAACAATAATCATAGCCAGACTACCAACATAGTTTCTGAGTTCTCTTTATGCCCAGTTCCCACAGGACAATATAAAAAGGAGCAGATATCACTCACACATTGTAGTCTGTTGCATAATTGGAAAGACACTTTGAGTTTAGGGATCTAAGATAGCCTACCCATTACCCAAGAGGAATCACAGGATTCATGCGGAGATGCTAATTTAATTAGTGTTTCCAGCTTCAGAGAAATCTGTAGTCCTTCCATATAAGAATGGGATAAATACAAGTGGTAAGTTGTATTGCAAAATGGAAGGACCATAGCTATTTGAAGACTTCAGAGGTTTTTATGGCCCCCAAAACATTTTCAACCATCAGATTACACCAACCCAATCAATAGACCATTCAGACTGAATCAATAGATAACTCAGTGTTAGTTCGGCCTAACAACTAGAAGCCCTTTGCTTCATGTTTTTCTAGTTAAGTCATCTGAGGATCTTTGGGTAACCTTTGATATTTGAAGGAATGAACAGTAGCTGATGTTAGATTCTTTCCAGATCAGGGCTGGCTGGGAACTTGGAGCACACATTTAATTTAATGAAAGGAAAACAAATGAAAATTTATTTCTTGCTGGTTTTGTGGTATCTAATCTAATCTGTAATATAGAAGCTTACACACAAAACAAAAAAAAAGGCTAAAGTGTAGCATTGGTTTTACAAATCTATGAGAAGTTGTTACTTATGATGATTTAACTTAGTGGGAGGTTTTTCTTTCTTTCTTTCTTTTTTTTTTTTTTTACTTTACAATGATAGAAACCATAGTTTGAACTTTGAATTTTTGTGTTTTCCTAGGCAAATGCTTCTTGATGCTCAACTCTAGAAGCCAATTGCAGCTCCAGGTCAATCTCATGGACACAGTGGTAAGTAACAGTCACTCTGCCATGTACTGTGTTGCATAATGAGAGGTCCATAGACTGGATTTACTAAGTGAACTTTCTACTTAGGGTATTTCTTATTGCCATTGGGTTTGTCAGACTATAGCTGTACTAGGAATCAAGAAACATCTACAGTGCTGAGGTTCTAGATCTATTGGCAGCAAAACTTACTCGAGACACATCCAAGTGAGATTCTGAGGCTTCTTGTATATTTCCTACCCTCTTCAGGACAGGTTTGGGTCTCAGGATTCTATTCAGCCAAGTGTAGGAAACTCATGTTAGGGAAATGAGGGAAGGGAAGAACTGAAAACAAAGACTGAAGTGGCTTTCGTGCTTACCGATAATTTTAGGCCGTGATTATCTGGGATTTGGTTTCAGGTTGGTTATTAAGACTTTAGGGAAAGGCTGTGCTTAACATGGAGAAGAGTTAACCAAAAAAAAGAACGGTCTTTAGAAGTTGGTGTAATCCGATGGTTGAAAATGTTTTGGGAGCCACAACAACCTCTGAAATCTTCATGAAGCTGTGAGCCTTCCATTTTGCAATTGTATAAAATTGTAGCTTATTTCAGTTAAAAAGGAGCACTTGAGGCCAATCCATGGAGTTCATTTAGTACTTCTCAAATTTTAGCATGTGGCTCTAAATGATTTAGAGCACCTATTTTGATACCTAAGGTGATGCTCTGAGGCCAGGAATTTCACTTCAGTGGGTCTCGAAGGGGAGACTGACCCCAAACCTCAACATTTCCTAAATAATCAATCATTTCAATATAGTGCAGCATTGTATCCCATTTTGAGGAAGAATGTCTTCAAAATTCGTGTAGCCCATATTCCTGCGGCCCATATATATTCACTGACTGATTCTTAGAGCGCTTGAACACTACTTTTACGACAGCAGCTCTTCTCTAGCAAGTTTCCTACCAGTGTTTTTGCTTACAGTGTAAACTCATCGTATTCACAGACTAGACTTAGATTCCAGAATATCTCTAGTTCCAGCACAAGTTGGCGAGACTCAGTGAGGATATCGGATTCACTGACTCTGGATGTCTTCTTTCCTCGTGACTTTGAGTGAGAGGTTACCACTCGCCTCATCAGATTTCTTTGTCAGGGACACGCAGAAGTCAGAGGCGTGACTCCTCACCAAGGGTGTTCAGGTCCTTGCCTCAGCCTTCACAATAGCAATGTAGCTGTTCTTCTCATGTGTGTCTTAGTGGGAAATCAGTGTATTCTTCCTGTTCTTCTTTACCTTGGACCAAGAAGGAGCTGGCAGTAATTCACCAGTTTTCTGCAAGACTTCCACTTTATTATGAAGCCAGCTGCATGGACTTTGTTGTCCTCTAATCACATCTTCACAGACCGCCATGCCAACAATTGCTTGGGACAGCCTCTGAGTCATGATTTCCCCCACCATAATTATTTGTGGTTTTGTCAGTCGTGTCCTAAACCTGGCTCTTGCTGGCATCTCCCCAACCCATGCCATTCTGTGTGAGCTGTAGCTGCGTGGTTAGAGCTAACAACAATCTTCAACACGTGTTCATTGTGTTTATATTAGGGCCAATTCTGTTCTTCATTTAATGGGTAATTACAATAATAGGATAAAATGTGAGGGAGTTGTAATACTTACAGGAAGGGTTAAAAATGAATTTAAGCACTCTGATAAAGTTATACAGTAACTAGATGGTGATATCTAAGTCTTGCTTTTTTTTTTTTTTTAGGCAGGGTCTTGTTTTGTAATTCAGGCTGGTCTTGAGCTCATTATGTAGCCCAGGCAAGTCTCGAACTCAGCAGTCCCCCTGCCTCTGCCTCCCGAGTGGTGGGATTACAGGCATGAGCCACCACGCCTGGAACTGTGGTGTATGGTATTGATTGCTGTTGGGCGTGAGTCACCACATCCAGCATTTTGGTATGAGGTTACCGGAGATTGAACCAGGGACCTTGTGCTTGCGAGGCAGGTGCTGAAAACACTGAGCTAAATCTCCAGCCCATGATAGAGAATTTTTAACTATCTGTTAAGTTATTGTGACAAACCCAGTGATCTTTCTATACACTGAAACTTTCATGTATAAAATATAAAAGGTTTTGCCATTTATATTACATTTATAATATTTCCCCAATTAACTTTTATGTATATTGCAAGGTTCAGTTTTATTTTTTACCTAGAGAAAAGTATATTAAAAGAAAAGCAAATTAAAAGAAAAGTGTACTGATTACAAATATGATACTATCACATACGCAGACAATTTACAGAAAGGCTTAAAGAAGAAATAAAAAAAACAATGGATTAAACAAATACATAAAAGCTAAAAATGAAAAGAAGCAACTAAATTTCAATATAGATCCAAAACATTCATCAAATTTTAAAAAGTCTAGTTTTTTTTCATGTATGATGAAATATAAATTATGGCTAATTTTGGTGGATGGTGAACATCAACAACATTTTATCCTTATTTCCCAATATATCTATTATCCATTAAACATTGGTATAGTTATTCCACAGCTATTCACTGAAAATATGTTTTCTGTATCCATTCACATTTTGTTGGGCATTTGGGTTGTTTCCATGCTTTTTGGTTTTTTTTAAATTGAGTTTTCCGGTACATTTTAGGAATATAATTTGATCACATTCCTCATTGAGAATCACTGATATATCTTGATTCTCATTTTTTTCCCATTTCCCTGCCCTCCCTTCAATCCCCAACTCCCCATATATATAAGCTTTGTTCTTATTTTTCCTTTTTGCCATCAAAGTTTTTCTTTCCCTTCTTTGCTTTCCCTGCCATATCCTCAGTTGCCCTTCCCTTTGAATATTTTATTCTTATTTTCATGATAACTATTATATATTTTGGACCTCATTTACACTTTCAGTTTCTCAAAATAAAGAAATGATATGATATTTATGCAAATGTGTCCTATTTATTTTGCTTATGAGTAGGGCCTCCAGGTGTATCCATTTAGCTATAAATATTTCTAATTTATCATTCTTTATGACTGAGTTATACTCTATTTTATATTTAAAAAAAAACACATCTTCTTATCCAGTTCTCAGTTGATGGGAATTTGGGTTTTTTTTTCCCAAGACTTAGCTATTACAAACTATGCTGCTACAAAAATGAGTATACACATGTCACTGTATTATGATGATTTTAATTCTTTAATGAGTATACCCAGCAGAGAAATAGCCGAGTCAAATGGGACCTCTAATTCTAGTTTTTTGAGGAACCGCCATACTGATTTCCATAGTGGTTGTATCAACAATACTGGGTATGGTAGTTTGCTCCAACAACTAAGAGGGGGTTCCTTTTCCCCCACAATCCTACCAGCATTTGTTATTAGTTGATTACTTCATAGCTGCTGTTCCTTCTGGAGTGAGGTGGAATCTCAGTGTTGTTTTCATTTGCCTCTCTCAGATGACCAGTGATGTTAAACTTTTTTTTTTTCATGTTTATTTGCTGTTTTTATTGTTTCATCTGAGAAAAGTCTGTTCATTTCAGGTGCCCATTATTAGATTGTGTCTCTAAATTTGGGGGGGTCTGATTTTTTTAAAAAGTTATTTGTACATTCTAGATAGTAGTTCTTTGTCTGAGAGACAGGTGGTAAAATTTTTCCCACATTGTAGGTTGTTTCTTTATTCTTTTGCTGGTTTATCATGCTGCACAGAGGCTTTTTAATAAGAGGAAATCCCAGTTGTTGATTCTTTGTGCTAATTAACGTGTGAGTGAAGTTCTGTTCATGAAGTCTTTCCCTACACCAATGTCTTCAAGAGTTCTACTAAGCCTCTCTTTTAGCAGGCTTGCCATTTGTTTTTGAATATTTAGAACTTTAACAAATTTTTATTTTAGTTTAATGCATAGTAAGAGACATGGGTCTAGTTTTAACTTTCGCAAGTTGAGACCCAATTTTTCCAGCACCATTTCATTTCATTCATTCATTTATTTGTTTAGAGACAGGGTCTCGCTTTGTAGTTCAGGTTGGCCCTGAGCTCACTAGGTAGCCCAGGCAAGCCTGGAACTCAGCAATCCTCCTGTCTCTGCCTCCCGAGTGCTGGGATTACAGGCATGAGCCACCATGCCCAGCACTGTGGTATGTGGTATTGATTGCTGGTGGGTGTGAGTCACCATGCCCAGCACTGTATGTGGTTACTGGGGATTGAACTCAGGACCTTGCACTTGCAAGGCAGGCACTGGAACCACTGAGCTAAATCTCTGGCTCTCCAGTGCCATTTATTAAAAAGGCTGCCTTTCCTTTAGTGTGGATGTTTAGCTCTTTTGTCAAAAATGAGGTACTTAGTATGTCTGGAGTTGTTTTCTGCATTTTCTAATCTATTCCATTGATCTTCATGTGTGTTTCTTTGCCAGTACCATGCTGTTTTTACCACAGTAGCTTTTTAGTATAGTTATAGGTTGGGGATTATGACATACTCTCCCTTGTCTTTGTGGCCTAGAAAATGGAGTAATACTCATCCATAAAGAATGATGAAATTGAGACATTTATAGTTAAATGGACATTTAGGCCATAGTCTTTTAGTGAAATAATTAGGGAACACATGTAAATATTGAATAATTTCTGTGTTGTGAGGAGATCAGAAAACATTCCATATATGATTTTAAACTTTTAAAATTAAGGACTTGTTTTATGGTCCAGTAGGTGGTTTATCTCACTGTTGAATGTGTTTTTGTACATGAAGACAGTGTGCTTTCTGTAGTTTTGTGGGTAAGCTTCTGTTATTACAAAAAAGATGACTAATACTGTTATTTAGATTATTTCTATTTGAAGAACTTCTTTCATGTTTTTTGTAGTACTTTATATGCTTTAGTTTTTCTTTCCCCAAATTCTGTTTATTTTTCTTCATTCTAAAATGATACATTTATTACATATAGAATTCAATGTTCACACATTTTCTTTTACTCTTTCAAAGATGTTACTTCTTATGTATTTTCCATAATTTCTCATCAGTTGTTAAGTATTAATGGGCTCATTTTTTTCCTTCATGTAATTTTTGTGTTTGTTCATTTGTTGTGGTGTTTTCAGGATTTGCTCTGCATCTTGTTTACCAAAGGCCCAATTTTTTAAGGAGGTCACTGTTTATAATGAATTAATAAATCTAAGTCTTGAATGAAATTTTGGAAATCTTCAGCCATTATTTTCTGAAACATTTTTCAAGTTACATTTTATCTCTCCTTTTCCTCTGGGACTCTAACCATATATCCATTAAACTAATATTATCTAATGAGCCCTTGGAGTTCTATATGCTGATCTAGTTTAAATGTAAGAGAAGCTTTCTCATGCTGTCTTCACTCACTGTTTAATAAAAAGAAAATATAACATCGTATTCCTCAGTTTTAGAATTTTCATTTAGTTCTATTATTATATCATATGTTGATACTTTAAAATTTTCCACATATTTCCATGCTCTTTTTATTTCATGAAAAATAATTTTATTAAATACTTAAAATTTTTTTGCTAATTCCATCATTTCTATCATTCAATTACTTGTCTTTTTTCTTCAGACCCAGCCCATTTCATACATAAGTTGGATTACATCTTGGAAATTTTGAAAATAATGTTGTTAAAACTCTGATTTTCTGTCATAACAAGCACTTGACTTAGGTTAAGACAAACTATTAAATGTTCTCAGGTGGCATTTTCAATCTCACTTTAAATAGTCCACCTTTAGCTGAGCTTCTCTGCATGTGTTCCAAGCACACTGTTCGGAGGAGAGCCAAAAACTATCGAGAAGAATTTACAAATCCTCTGTTTGCTTTTTCCTTTGAAGGATTCCTCTGCTACGCTCCCAGGACAGCACTCACTATTTTACAGACTTGGTCTCTGGTTCCCAAGCAAGAAAGGTTCTCTTTGGAATGTCTAGCACCATTCCGACATGTGAGCAATGTGATACCTCGTGCTAACAACAGTGACAAGGGATAACACCAAGCACCCTAAGTTTGGATGCTCCACCAGAAACTTCTCTTTCTGCTCATTTAACCAGTGTTTCCAGACAGCTTGTATTTTAATTATGTCCAAAGGGTATGATGTTAACTAGGCATGAATTGGTCCAGTACACTCTTACACATCACAGAGCACAGAAACTCTCTGTATATATTATTATTTGCTCACAATAATTGATACTGGTTTTGTAACCTACATATTTAATTCAGTCTAATTGGATTCATATTACACAATTCCTCATAAAATGTAGACTTTGTGACTATATAGGACTATTTATTATTCATAAATCTCTAATTCCCTATCTTCCATGAGTATTAAATCTGTATGCTTTATAATATCTATAAGGCAATGTTAAATATAAGGGAAAAGTACCTTTTTATATTTATATGGATATTTGATTTTTTCTTAATTTTCCCTTTATTCTAAAAAATGCTTTTTGTTGATCTAAGAAAGATATTCACACAACGTCTTCCTTTACTTGTCTGAAATGCCTTTATGTTCCTTTTACTCTTAAATAGTATATCTACTACACAGAAAATTTTAAGTGGATGGCATCTTCTGTTTGCTCCTAACTTCAACATCACCTTGTTAGATGCCAATGTACTGCATTCTTCTATGTTTTGGCTTCATAGTTTCAGTCAGAAGTCAGCAATCATTCACATTATTGTTTCTTCACATCAATTGTGTTATTTTTCCTCTGGTTGCTTGCAGATATTTTTCTTTATGGCTTTGATCAGTTTGACAATGTTGATTTCAAGCAAGACTATTTTTAAAAATATCTTTTCCCTAGGACTTGCTAACAACTTGAATCTGTCTTTTATTAAAATGATGTTTTCTGCATGAATTTCTTGTCTTGTCTCCTTTTGGAACTACAAGTGGAAATAAGTTGTATATTTCAATATATTCCCTTGGGTTGCTGAGGCCTTTTTCTAAATTCATATTTGTCTTTCTTTATCAGATTGCATAATGTTTGTTCTTTCTTCATTTTAATAAAGTCATTCTTAATTCCTTTCCATTATGCTTATCAGTCCTCTTAGTGAATTTGAAAATTTTAAATATTGTATTTATTAAAAGTATAGTATTTTTATTCTTTTTAAAAAGTAATCATCTTTCTCTTGAGATTTTTCTATCATATAGCTCATGATTTACCCATATTTCCCTGTGCCGTGCATAAGCTACACTATGTACTTTAAAATTCTTCTTTCCAAAACCAAATTATGGATGATCTCATAGCTGGTCCCAGTTATTTGTATTTTTACTTGAAACTCAGGCATGTTTTTCTAGTTCCATGCTTACCAAATAATTTAGAATTGTATCTCAACCACTGAATATGTTGCATTGTGTAGACTTTGTTTTATACTTCTTCAAAAAGTATTAATGCTTTTGTTTTAGTATGTAATTAAATTGGTATGGTTACAAGTCAAATTTTGTAGCACTGCTGTCCTCCCGTGTCCGAGGCCATCTTCCTGCTCCGGTCTGCCTCGGGCCCGCAGTCCATTAGAGACTGAGAACCATGCCTTCAATTAAGTTGCAGATTCTGATGGAGAGATATTTGAGGTTGATCTTGAAATTGCCATGCAGTTTGTGACAATCAAGACCATGTTGGAAGATTTGGGAATGGATGATAAAGGAGATGATGACCCGGATCCTCTACCAAATGTTAATGCAGGAATACTAAAAAGGGTCATTCAGTGGTGCACCCACCACAAGGATGACCCTTCTCCTCCTGAGGATGATGAGAACAAAGAAAAGAGAACAGCTGACATCCCCATTTGGGACCGAGATTTCCTGAAATTTGACTAAGGAACCCTTTTTGAACTTATTCTGGCAGCAAGCCACCTAGACATCAAAGGTTTGCTTGATGCTACATGCAATACTGTTGCCAACATGATCAAGGGGGAAACTCCTGGAGAGGTTCATAAGAACTTTGCTATCAAAACTGACTCTACTGAAGAGGAGGGAGCCCAGGAACACAAGGAGAACCAGTGGTGTGAAGAGAAGTGAAACGCTGTGCCTGACACTGTAACACTATAAGGATCGTTCCAAATACTAGTTGCACTGCTCTGTTTATAATTGTTAATATTAGACAAACAGTAGACAAATGCAGCTGCAAATCAGGCGTACTGGCATAATATTGTTCTCATTGCATATATAGTTTCAGTACAGATTCCAAATCAATGGTTGAATGTCTTCTAGTCTGAGCAAATTCTCTGAATAAAAACTGAACTGTGGGTTCTCTGTAAAAAGTAGACATTTTGAGCTTTCCCTCTTTTTGCAAAGTGATTTCTGCCTAGTTTGTTGTGCAGTTAACTTTAGTGAACCTTAAAAAATTGATATTGTAAATAACACAAGTGGCAAAATTTCTTTCTGAAATAGAATTAACAAAACATTATCTTTATTCAGAAGTTAGAAACTGGAAAAAGGCTACTTGAAATAATTGTTCCAAGTGGGGTTATTTAGGGGTCTGTCAGCCTCCAGAGTCAGGCAGTATCACTGGTATACTAGCCTGTATGTAGCAGGGCTTCCTTATTTAGGTCTGAGGTCTTACTTGTTTTAAATTTTTTAATCTTCTCAGCTTTGAATATGTTGCCTAGTGATTCAGTAACTATCAAATTTGTGGTTTTGGGGAGAAATGTAACTACATATTTTGTTAGCCTTTCAATTAAGGATGACACTTAATTTTAAAAAGATCAAATTTTGTATTTTGAAAAAACATTCCAGTCAGAGTTCATATCCTTCGTTTTTAGTTGAGTTGCTTTGAGTTAAATTCCTGTATGAAAGAAACAAATGGACACAGAAAACAGCCAAAAAGTAGGAGAGAGTGTGTATACCACATCTGGGGGTTTTCCTCCTTATTCTCTCTTTTCTGAATTGCTTTCCCACTCTTCAGTGCTTACCTGAAGCTCTTGTCCTTAAATCAGAAAGACTTCTGGTTCCTGTGTTATGTGTCTTCTAGTTGTTCATCACAGTAGTACTCTGGCTTTCCATGAGGATGTAAGCTGTAAAATCAGAACAACAACCTCACACTCTTTTCTTCTCAAAAATGTCTTATCCTCAAAAATTGCTTCCTTTTATTCTCTCTCCACTATCTCCAAATCAATGTTTTATACATTTTTCATAATTGTATATTTTTTCCAATGCAAAGTTAAGATCTGTGGAGGTATATATTGGTACATCAAGGAACTATCATATCTTCTCTGATGAGTTAGGGAATGAATACTCATAGAGATCAAGTAACTTGCTCATTTGCTAAGTTAGTATGTAGTAGACTAAGACTTCTGATCTCAAACCTATAATGTATTATATATTCCATTGTATTAAAGTTTATATTCTTTTTGCCATTCTGCTTTGCAAGAAGGGCATTGTAAGGTTATATGCTGAATTCCATGGAAGGAACATTTTGCTCAATAGAATAGAGGCAGGAGGTCAGCTCAACACTGAAGATTCCAAAATAAATTATGCAAATTATAAGGAGTATGAAAAGGAGCAGACACATGTTGAATATACCGATCGTATACATCCTCTTCCTTCCACAGAGCTATATACAGGTGCATACTTTGTGCACAGGTCTTTGGGTTGAAGTCAGCACTTACGGTCTTCCTTCGTTACTAAACTCCAAGATGTAAATACATCTGTCTTTCAGGTATTATGTTCATCCATTGGTACATGAAGAAGGTGTAATTTTCCTTGGGAAGGGCCGGGTAACTGAAATAGACATGGTAGAAGAAAAACAAGAAAGAGTTTTGTGAGTCAGTTGGAGTCCATGATTGCCTGCTTTTCTTTGACAGCCAGGGCTATTTCTGTATTTCTCTGAGTGACTTTTGAGTGATAGTTTTCCCTCTATTTGACGTAAGTTGGTTATTCTGGATTTAACTATACCAGGATTTCTAAATAGGACATGATGTTCTTTTATTTTTGTTAAGCTGAGAGTACCAGTGTAATTAAACATGATACTTTTTTTTCCTCTGTATGTCTGGCATATAGTATACATTTGAAGAATATGTGCTTTATTGAATAGAATTGAATTATGAATTAAATTTCTTTGTACAACCTTACCCAGTTTATTTAAAATACAATTTCTGAGATGGCAAGAATGTCTCCTCTGTATATTTTTTCAATATTTTTCCAAATTCCTAGAAAAGTGTCATACATTTAATCTTTTTTTAAATTTGTTAGTGAATGAATGGTTGAGATAGCTGCAGAAAAACTTAAAAATTATCCATGAATCTTGAGCTTTAATGAGATAGTGTGCTAGAAGTTATTCTAAAAAAAAATCTTTGGAATTTTAAGGACATATATTTTCAGTGGTTTCACTCATAATCTTCCTGTTATACCAAAGTAAAGACATAATTAACTGAATTATAGAATGAGATATCAAGTAACTAAGCAAAATGCCACTGCAGAATACCAACATCAGAAAGTTCTATCTCAAAATAAAATTACAAATAGTATAAATGACACTCTCATATTTTGAAATAAACATATAATAAAGATGGAAAGAGACATCATTATTAATATCTATCATGTTGAACTTATGAGCTTGCTTTTCTTTGTATTTTCTAAGATTCTACATTAAACTGAATTCATGTGAAATGAAAATCGTAAAAATTAAACACACTGGAATTTAGTAAGATTCTTTAATATTGATTGGGTACATTACTAATATGATTCCTGCCACAAGTATAAGTAAAGGATCTGACTGATAGAGAGGCCTCACTATAGGGTGCTGGCAAACATTTAAGGAGTGGCTCTTTGTAGGAAAAAAAAAACCCTATGCTATACCTTTTACTTACATAAATGTTTTTAAGTGCATCAGTCACTTTCACAGTGCTGGGCAAAATACTTGACACCTATAATTTAAAGGAGGAAACATTTATTTGGCCTTATGTTTTCCAGTGGGTTCCGTCCCTGGTTGTTTTACTCCAAGGTAGAAATGACATAATGGAAAGTCATGGTGTAGGAAAGGTGCTTAACAGGCAGCAGCCATATTAAAGAGAAAGAAACTGGGATAAGGATTCTCTTCTCTAGATCACACTCTCTGTGACTTTATCTCCAACCAAGTCCCATTTATCAATGGTTAAACCCACTGATGAGTAAGTGCCTACATGATCCTATCACTACTAAATACATAAGACTTTCAGGGTAACACATGAGATCTAAACCATAATACTAATCTGTTTTTCAGATTAAGGTGGGCCACTGGTTGACCTTTATTCGGGAAAGAAGAGACAGTCACTGTTTTAGCCTTTGATGGCACATGGTCTCCATCACGAGAGCTCCACTCTGACCCTGCAAAGAAAAGTTAGCCATAAAGAAATATGTAAGGGAATGGGTGTAGTTGTGCTCAGATAAAGCACTATTTAGAGAAACAGATGGCAGGCCAGATTTAACCCACAGGCCATCATTTGCTCACCTTGTACGAAGCATAACCCACGTGTAAAAACAAAAGTAAATTCAGAGCAAGATAACCTTTCTTTAGAAACCCAGAAGACTTTTAAAAGATATCCTTAGATCTGAGAGGTTAGCATATGGACATCTGTTAGTATAGTGCTGTTGATGAGCGAAGTGTGGGTTGGAGGATGGCCTGAGCCAAAGAAAATGCAGGCCTATAAAACAGACTCAATTCTATTGTTTATCAAACTGAATTGTATTTTTTATCAGATCTATTGATTCACAGCATGAGATATAAGAAGGCTGGGAAACATAAGAAATATCAAAAATTCACTAGGAATTTGGCTTCCACTGAACTTTATTTGAAAGTTTATTTAGATAACTTACAAATCCTTTATCATAAAATTTGTAGTGGATGTGGGGTGGGTCTCTCTTTTGCTAAATTTTTTTCTACATAGCAAAGAAGCAGACTTCAGTACTAAATGATTAGTGTAACTCATGTGGGGCCAACTCAATGATTAATTGTTACAGATACCACTGGAAGTAGGTTCCCTTTCAACTCGGCTTTCTCCTCCTCCTCCTCCTCCTCCTCCTCCTCCTCCTCCTCCTCCCCCTCCTCCTCCACAAAACTGTATCATTTGTACTTTAACTTTGGAATTTCTAGGTGGACAAGAGAAGCTTGAGTTCAGTAGCCTTCCCTCCCTAACATCAATGTCTAACTTCAGAGATTTCATAATAGACAAAGAGCTCATTATAGGAAAGGTTTAATGGGCTTGAGAACAGTTAAAAAGCACTTAACATTCCTCTCTTACCATGTAACTATTGGATGAAAAACTCAGTCATCAATTCAACCAAGTTTCTCTGTACCTTCATCCTGTGCAATGTTGATTTGACAACGATAAAAGTATACATAGCAACAAGAAGAGCCAGCCCTCCGTCCTCCTCCTTCAGCACGCTCAGCTGAGCCTTGACAACTCCTCAAGAATTGTTTTGGGAGCAAACTTCTCTTTCAATCAAAACAAGACCTGATATCCCTGTTATATTCCTTTGTTAAAGAATTTACACATTACTGATTTTTTAATCTTCCTCATCTCTGGAGCCTCTCAGTACTGTCCGGAAGGGGTTAATATCTTCAAATGTGGGAAAGCTGAAGCTCTGGAGAAAGAAAAGACATGCCAAGAGTTATGTCATTCAGTAGGAAGGATGAGATTAGGATTTAGCTTGTTGTAAGAGCAATAATCACAGTCAGAGGTAGAAGCATTTTCTCAGACAAGTTTCCTTGAAGCTTCAAAGGCATTTAACCTCAGGGCCAAAAATCCTGATTGTCTTATTGTTAAATTGTTAGCAATTTGCTTGGAAAGCCTCGTCGCTAGCATGTGCCTTGACCTGCAGGCCCAAGAGTAGGTGATCATAAATCGCATAAGGAAAGTTTTATCTAGACGGGAGAGATTTCACTTTCCCTGAGATAGAACAGAGTTGGGTCATGGAGAGGTCTCAAAGTGCTTTTAGGCATGTCCTAGGTAGAAGTCAAAAGTGTCCTGGAATTTAGCATGTGGTGTTTGGGAAATTTCTCCAAGTTGGGTTTGGATAGGATACCATGTTTTGGTTTATGAAATTTTTTTCTGGAGACCAGAGTTTCACACAGCTATGTCTCACTTTACATAATATGATTCTCTAAAACTGCACACAAAAGCAGTCCGATGATGATAAAATTATAGATTGTTTAAACCGTGCCATTATTTGGAAATAATACATCTAAAAGAACCGAGTTAAGGAACTTGAAATTTTATACCCAAATTGTATCAGACCAGGTTTAGCTATTGGAACTCAGCATGAGATTTTAAGATAATAAAGACTTTTTGTTTTCCAAGTCAGGGACTTATTTAGCCTGTCCTTGTCCTATGACAAGTTAAGGAAATAAGGACGGTGAGCCACGAAAGTGTGGGCTGACATTCTCCAAGACCGCACTGAACAGTCGCCAGTATACATTCTGTTCTGTTGTCGGTTCCTTCCACCGCGGTATGCTGAAAGGTATCACGATTGTGCTTCTGAAATCCATAATTCTTTTTTTTTTTTTTTTTGCTTTTTTGGAGACAGGGTCTCACTTTGTAGTTCAGGCTGGCCCTGAGCTCACTATGGTGCCCAGGTAAGCCGCCGCGAACTCAGCAATCCTCCTGTCTCTGCCTCCCGAGTGCTGGGATTACAGGCCACCACGCCCAGCATTATATGTGGTAACCGGGGATCGAACTCAGGTCCTTGCACTTGCAAGGCAGGCGCCGGAACCACTGAGCTAACCCTCCGGCCCTGAAATCCATAATTCTAAAGCTGAAAGCAAGCTCAAGAGGCTATTTCCTTCCAAGTAATTAGTTTCTTCTAACTGCACCATGTAAATCTGAACCTGAAAACCTAAGGGTTTTTTGTATATTCCCACAAAAGTTAGTGGGAAGGAAGAAGGGCTCAAGTGGATTGTTTGCACCACTCTTCCTCTTCCTGCTCCACCTTGTCTTGCCTGACTCTCCTTGATCTGGGGCTGCCGACTAATTTCAATGGCCTCTGACTCAGAGACAAAGTTCTAGACGTCTAATTTTTAAGGGTTTTTTTTTTTAACAGAAAGCTGTGTCCCATCAAAGAGAAAACTCTGAGATAGGTCTTCTCTTCACTATCAGGGAAGTAGATTCACATTCAAGATTTTGTGTCTATTCCAGACATGTGTGAGATATGCATTTGATCTTTAGAGAACATTTCAATGATAAATAAGGCAAATCAATACTTGCATTTCAGAAAAGTATACTTTAATAGAAGTATTGTTTTTCCACTGTTTCACACTTGACCCACATAGAGCCTCCCCATAAATATAGAATTCCCTATAAATATATATTGCAAATATATCTCCACTGTCATCACAAACTGCTGTCTGGCCATTGCCTTAATTAGCCCATATGATCACTTTAATTGATTGATCCTAAGTTTTCCTAAACTTTATGTTCAACTGCACTGAATATATATAAATACATGTGTTTCACAAACAATTACACTTACCTTTTTAATATTTTTGAAATGCCAGAGCATAGAGAATTGCATGTGTAAGTCTAGATTTAAATTCTCACTTCTGAATAATTTAGAGTATGTCCCAGAAGCCAAATTGTTTTTAAAAAAGAAATAGTAATACTAGTTGTTTTTAGTACTTGCATTCTGTGCAATGTAAGGAAATTAAATTCTTTTTGTCCATTAATTTATTAATCTCATGAAGGTAATACATGTGACTATCTCAGATAAAATTAAATATTAAGCTGAGTACTGATAATATTATCTGTGATATGGTAACCTTTATTATTTTTGTGAAGTCCATATGAATATATGAAAATTTCCATATGGTAACTAACTTCTCAATCATCTTTTCTACATATTAATTTTCTTTAGACTATGATCTTGGAGACTATGATCTGGCATCATAACCTCCTGTCATTCTTGCATATATGTAGTCAACTTTATTAATGCCTTTTAAAAACAGAAGCCTGCAAAGATGTTCACTGTAATACAATTTCCAGCCAAGAACTGGAAAGCATTTGAATCAATAGCAAACTTTTATATCAACTACCACATATCCAAATGTAGAGTAATTTTGGTTGGAAGAGGAATAATAATTACATCTACTTTGATGATTACTATATATGTATACATTTATATCTTTTACATACATATACTTTTTTCTATGTATTTACATATATATGCATGAATCTAGGGTTTTATATCTATATAGATAGATAGATGATGGATAGATAGACAGACAGACAGACAGACAGACAGATAGATAGATAGATAGATAGATAGATAGATCAGTTTGAATAGTGCCCCTGCCCTAAAAACACTGTTCAAAATTTGAATATACTTTTGTTTGGAAATAATCTTTGTAAACATAATTAGATGAGGTGAAGTCTTTTTTAATTCAAGTATGTCCTATGTCCAGTGATAGACATCTTTATGTACTAGAGAGGGAGAGAAGGGGAGAGAGAAAGAGAGAGACAGACAAACAGAGAGAAGGAAAGGGTGAGGGAAAGAGACAGAGACAGAGACAGAATCAGAGAGAAACAGACATACAGAGAAGGCCATTGGAAGTTGTACAGAGAACTTGTAGTAATGTTTAAACCTTACATTACAAAATTGAAGATAAATAAGAAGCTTTAATATATAGTAAGAGCTGGCACTGTAAAACTCTTAGAATTAAATAGTTATAAGCACAATTATTGTACCAGTCATAAATCACAAATATAGGTAATGAAAGAAAACAAATATAAACTGGGTACTGTTATTCCTGTACCTATATGTTCCTCCATTGCTTCACGGGGTCATAGGTTGGGCTTTTTGGAGGTGGCTGGATCTAGAGTCTGTGATGGTCGGATCAAGGATGGATTCTGGGATTGATTCATGATGTTAGGGTTAAGGCTGCTCCACCCTGGGTGTGAGTGCCGCATAACCTAAGGGTGGTTAACCTTGATAGGATACAAGGGACAGAAAGAGGCCTACTGCTTTTTCCTTGCTGCTTACTGCTTTGCTCTTTTCCTGGACCATAAACCCTTTCTCCTCTGTGATGCCACTCAGCTATGAAAGAAAGAAAGAAACAGAGATAGGAAGAAAGAAAAAGAAAGCAATTATAAGCCAGGGAATATCATGAAACTTTAGAGATCATTGCTAGGGGAGGGATGAAATCTACTCTCTTAAAGTCTTCCAAAGGACTCATGTCTTCATTTTGTATTTCTGGTCTCCAGAACTGTGACAGAATAAATTTCTCTTGTTTTAAACTATCAGGTTTGTGGTAATTTGTTTGATCTCCATAAAAATACTAAGACCATACATCTGTAGACATGTGTATGTGTGGTTACAGACAGAATAACAGAAAGTGGGCAATTTGTAAGGAAATAAATTTAGCTCTCACAGTTCTGGAGTGTGGGAATCTGTTATCAAAGTGGCAGCGTGTGGCAGGGGCTTCTTGCTGTGTCATCCTGCTGCCTAAGTGCAAAGCGAGAGCCAGAGATTGAACACATATGCCTCAAACCCTGTTGTAAACAGTAGTGAGCCTGACATCCTCATAACCTCAACACCTACCATGACACCCAGCTCCCAGAACTGCTGTGCTGAGGGTTGTTTCCAATCCTCAAACTTTGGGAATGGGGTCATATTCATACTGCAGCATCCTCTGTGACCACTGATGGATCTCCTGAGTAATTGAACTGATCATTTTCTTTGGGAGCCCTCCTCAGGTAAATTCACTCAGGATATTCAAGTAGAGGTCAATAAATTATAGTGATAAATGTTTGAAAGCATTTGGAATGTGTTATTCTTAAGGAACATTTTCAGCAAATCAAAGTAGATTTATTGTTACTTGAATTCTTTTGGTTGATAATGTTATCTGATTAGAATTATCTTCCATAGAAATTATGCTAATTAAATGTGTACTCATAAGCTCTTATTTTAGCTTCATACCAACCCATCTAAAAGTAAGATCGGAATGCTTTATAGAAGTCCTAAAAACAATTTAATTAGGAGAGAGTTTGCTTTGCCTAGTTTATTCAGGTGTTTCTTTTTTTAAAATTGGTTTTATTGGTCCATTTAATATATACATTATGATCACATTCAACATTGAGGGTTTGCACCAGTACAGGACACATCTTGATTATCATTTTTTCTAATTCCTTTGCCTTCCCTATAACTCCCTGCCCTCTATGTACATAAAAAAGCAGCTACAGTAACACACTATTATTATAATTATGGGTGCAATAAAGAGGATGTGACTTAGCTTAAAGTTTGAATACTTAGGTCTGGCAAGCACGGCACCTGTGACCACACATTTACTAATTGCATGGTGTTGGACATGTTATTTTACTTTTTTATCATTCAGTTTCATCACCTATAAAATGAGGATGAAAATTTACCAAATTACAGTGATAAAAGATAAGTTAATGTATGTAATCCATTTGAAACACAGCCAGCACATTGTGAATGTCCAATAAATGTTATCTACTCTTGATTAAAAAGCAGTTTGTTTGGATAAAATATTGTAATTTTAGTAGTTTCCTTTTTGTTCTTCTTGTGTTTATTTTCTCATTCAACAAGTACCTTTTAGTTGAGGTATGTTCCTAGAATTGTAGCTCACTACATATTGACAACAAAATTTTTCCTGTGAGTCTCTGTTTTTCAAGGTTAAAATATTTAGATTGATTCCAGACATCTGAAGATGCAAAGCCAGAGTGGGGGTACACACTGATCATCACAGTACTGAGGGAGGTTTAGCACCACAAGTGCTCAGCTCAGCTTGGGCATCTTAGTGACTTCAAGAGACATTGTCTTAAAATTTAAAACAAATAGCACAAATTTAAAACTGGCTGGGGGTGGGGCTTGCTGTAAAGGCCTTGAGTTTACTCATCAGTATCAGGAGAAAAAGAATGAAAAAAGAAAACCCCAAAGACGCTATTGTTGAAAGGACACTAGTTCCGATGCTGTTTCTACCACTGACTGACCATGTAAGCACACAACACTTCTATTTTTTGGCCCTGTTTTTCTTCTCAGTTAAGTGAAGGGGAGAAATAGGGATTGGAATGCTCAATGTCCAACTTTACAATTCTCATGCTAGAGCATTGTCTCTACCTGTGTCCTTTATCTGCCATGAGGAATCTGGTATGGATTACTGTATACAGTGGGGCCATTGTGTCATAGACCAACTCACTGGTCAAGTCTGTATCTTTTATGAAACACAAATAATGTTCTACACTAGACACTACTTCTTGGCTTGTCAAGATAGTCACTCTAGTTGCTCATCGCAGGAAGAGAAAAATTGAAAAGGATCATTAGGAAGGAAGGAAGGAAGGAAGGAAGGAAGGAAGGAAGGAAGGAAGGAAGGAAGGAAGGAAGGAAGGAAGGAAGGAAGGAAGGAAGGAAGGAAGGAAAAGAATTAGTTACTTTTTAGGAGTGAGAGAACTTTCTCAAAGGTAATTTGATCCCCACAAGTGAATGTGGGCTTCTTCCTCCTGGGCTTTTCTGTTTAGACTCTGGGGAAGCACCCTTTAAAAGCTTGCCCTGAACCTCCCTTCCCATTGGTGTGCTCTCCAAAATATTGCCCTGCCTGCTTGATGAAGTGGTCTGACCCCTCTGACAAGAGTTTCCACACCATCTCTTCACGCCTTGTTGGTTTAGTTTCACATGATGGATGACACGACACACACTCGGCAGGGCTGTTGGTACCTGCTCTGTAAATGACTCTGGTATCTTGCCGCCAAAGGCAAAGTGACCATCTCTCAATTTTAGCTTAGTATTTTGACTTCAGGTTTTCAAGTATGGAAGCTAGTGATTTATGGGACACAAAAAAGTATAAATGGCCTTCTACTCCTTCTGACAAGGACAGACTCCCTGTATAACCCCCGCCCCACGCTTCTTCGGCAGGATAATATTGTTCTGGCGGGTAAAGTATAGGATCCCTTCCCCATCATGAAAGCCAAAAGTGTTTGCAGCAGCCAGTTTTGTGTGAATTTGGGCCTGGCAAGTAGATCACAGGCCACTGGAGCCATTGAGCAAATGGTGTTGGTCTGAACTGAGTCCTTTCTGTCTATCTCAGCTTGCTGCCACTGATGCAAGTCATTGTCCCGCTTCTGAAAGAACTGGTTTTGTAAATGAGATGAAGCTATGTCGCAGTGTGGATGAGAAGCTAGTGTTAGGTAATTCTTTGTCCAGTAGTCTATGCTTTACAGATACCCAGCTTTTTCCTGGGTCATCTGCCATCTAAGTAACCGAATGGCCTTGGAAGCCCTCTGAACTGCATTAGTTCACTGGTCTAGGTCTAACTACAAGCTGAGACCCAAAGATCTGGCATGCTTGTGGGAGTTGGGGAGGAACTGTCTGTGTTTGCCCAGGATGAAGTGGTTTCCTGAAGCACGTAGTTGATACTAAAACCTGAACAGTACCAAAGGACACAGTTCTTCCAGTAATCAAACCTAGTGAGAAGAGTTGGGGTGTCGGTCAGCTTTCCAACACTAGAGCAAATAATTAACCTATAAAGATAAAAGGTCTCCCAAAGGAGGTTCCAGTCCATGACCAACTGAGCTATGAAAAGGTTGCATAACAAGCGGGGAGTGTGCATGGTGACAATACCATTCACCTCATACACCAGGAGCAAACAAAGAACAACAACAGCACCAACAAAATAAGAGAAGAAGAAGAGGGAAGGTCAAGGGTTGATCATGGGGAGCAACCCCAGGAAGGAAGTACTTGTGCCTCAGCCTTTCTTCCTTTTTCACTCTTTTAAATTTCCTTGAAGCACACAGCTTCAGTGACTGAAGGACCATTCCCTAGGCCCGCATCTCCTAATAGTGCCACCTGGAGGACCAAACCTTGTGCATCTATTTGAAAGAGGCTGTGGGTAGGATCTAGGACTCAGTAAAAGGTACCCTGAAATTGCTGATTGGAGTGAAGGGCACATTATCTGGGAAACAAGCATTTTACTAAGGACAGTATCATGGTCATTGTGGCCCTGTTAAAACTATGTGTCTAGTACAGATTAGATTCTTTGTAATTTTTAAAACCTGAACTGAACTTGATACGGCAAATAGTGATGGGAAGTAGCCCGACCATCATTCATGGGCTTCGTGACCTTTCATTGAACTTCTCTTGGGTCAAATCACCCCCAGAGGCCACAGAGGTATTTCCTCCACAAGTGGGAGGGGAAGTATGCAGCAGATCATTTTAGAAGGAACTATGTCTGTTGGCTAATCCCAGACTGGTCACAGTGTAGCCTCTGACAATTATCAGATATGCTGAGTCTGTTATGAACTTGTTTCTTCTTGTTCAAACTGGAATGTACAGAGAAAGGAGTCACTTCCTTTCATTAAGTGAAATTTTCTTTTGAAAAAAGATGGTTTTGATTTTTATAACAATTTATTTTTGTTATTAGTAAATGAGTATAAAACCATTTACAGTTTGGAAAATATTTCAGACACCTTTTCAGACATGGAAGGCTTAAAACAAATAAGGCAAATCCTCAGGACAGCGCACTTCCATTCTTACGGTAGCATTTTTTGAAGGTTATGTAATGGATACTGTTCTGAATTTATTTAGCCTGAATTCATCTAAATGTGACAAGACATGCTAACTGCTAGCAAAGCAACTTGAGATTTAAAATAAGCTGTTAAAAGGTGTCCTGGCTTTAAGAACAAAACGTGACATATTGCCCAAAGCAAATCTACATTAATTCTATAGATTTGCTTTTCAGAAAGCAGGCAACCAGAAAGAAAGACAGACAGATGAAAGAAAGAAAGCCAGAAAAAAAGAAAGCCAGAAAGAGCAGATGGACCTAAGGGTTATATAAGTAAATTTAAAAATCTGTTCTCTAAGGCAGACTGGGGAACAAAGGAGAAGGTATTATAACTATTTTCACTGATATCTACTTTACTTGAGTCAGTAGAAATGTCCCTTGAATGGAAATGTACAGATTGGCGAGCTTAATTCCTTATGCTCTTCCTTCTTTCCTTCCTTCCTTCCTTCCTTCCTTCCTTCCTTCCTTCCTTCCTTCCTTCCTTCCTTCCTTCCTTCCTTCCTTCCTTCCTTCCTTCCTTCCTTCCTTCCTTCCTTCCTTCCTTCCTTCCTTCCTTCCTTCCTTCCTTCCTTCCTTCCTTCCTTCCTTCCTTCCTTCCTTCCTTCCTTCCTTCCTTCCTTCCTTCCTTC
>PVIC010011082.1:0-42039 GCA_004025085.1 Thryonomys swinderianus
CGGCTACCTTCTCTTTCTTGTTCAGTGAAGACAAAGAACTTCCGGTCAGAGCAGGGGAGCGGTGGGCGGTCATCAGCCTGGCCCAGAGTCCTCAGCCTTGTGCAGCCTCTGCCAGCCCTTTCCTGCTGCTGCTTATTCTCACAGTAGGGACTGGCCATATTTTATTCATCTATTGAAGCATATCTTGGTTGCTTTCGAGCCTGCACAATTATGAATAAAACTCCTACAGACTTTTTCATGCAAATTCTTGTGTGGATTTAACTTCAGTTTGTTTGGATGAATACCAATCCATTGCTGGGTCCTACTATAAGGTTGTAATAGTATGCCCTTGACCCTGGTTTCACTTTCACTTTTGCAGGTATCCATAGTCAACTGTGGTCCAAAAATATCACCATGGTACAGTGAGGAATTAGGAATATATATATATATAGAGAGAGAGAGAGAGAGAGAATATAATGTAGATTCTAAATATATTAATATATAATTAATATATATTAATATATATTCTATATATAGAATATAGGGATTAAGAATATATACACACACACACGTGTGTGTGTGTGTGTGTGTGTGTGTATAAAGATGGGGGAGCGAGAGAGACCACATTCACATACTTTTTATTGTGTATTGTTATAATCGTTCCATCTTTTTTTTTTTTTTTTGAAACAGGGTCAAGCTTTGTAGTTCAGGCTGGCCCTGAGCTCACTATGTATGTAGCCCAGGGAAGCCTCAAACTCAGCAATCGTCCTACCTCTGCCTCCTGAGTGCTAGGATGACAGGTGTGAGCCACCACGCCCGGCACAATTGTTAATTTCTTGCTGTGGTTGTCTTGGTTTGTATGGAGAGAAGACCTGGCAGATGTAGAGCTCGATGATATCTGTGATGTCAGGAGTCCATTGCTGGTCTAGGGCCGTGTTCCCGGTGGATAAGGGTGACCACTCTCCTTGTGAGAGATGGCTTTCCATGGTGGCTCTGCCATTTTGCAGTGAATGAGTTGGTTTTGTCCATATTTTGGGAATTTGGCCATTCCAGTAGCTGGGTAGCACTATCTTAGTGTTTTAATTTGCAGTTCTCTAATAACATAATGCTGATGAGAGCATCTTTTTATATGTTTGTCATCCATCTGTCTTTGTGCAGGTGTCTGTTCAGATCTTTCCAACCCTTTTTTTTCCTAGTGCTGGCAAGTGAGTGCTACCTCTGAGCCACGCCCCGGCCCTGCTCCTATCTTTTGACCACTTTTGCTGGGTTGTATACTTCCTTACTTTGCAAAAGTGTTATTTCCCGGGCTGGAGGGTTAGCTCAGAGGTTCCGGCGCCTGCCTCGCAAGTGCAAGGTCCTGAGTTCGATCCCCGGAAACCACATACAGTGCTGGGCGTGGTGACTCACGCCCACCAGCCATCAATACCACATACCACAGTGCCGGGCGTGGTGGCTCACACCTGTCATCCCAGCACTCGGGAGGCAGAGACAGGAGGATTGCTGAGTTCGAGGCTTGCCTGGGCTTCATAGTGAGCTCAGAGCCAGACTGAACTGCAAAGCGAGACCCTGTCTCAAAAAAAAAAAAAAAGTGTTATTTCCCCACCTAGAATCTTACACATTGTGACTGATCTCTTAGACAGGATGGAGGAAGAGACCGTGTATGTGTGTGAGGCTGGGCTGGGAAAAGACCCCCAACACCTATCATTCTGTTTACCAAAGATATGAAGTGTTACTGGGAAGTTCTGAAGTGCTCAGATGCCCTGAGGCTGAGTTTGGGATTCCAGTTCTGGGCCCATTCACCTCGCTGAGCCTCAGTCTGCTTGTCTGTCAAACAGGGATGTGACAGTCTGTCACCTAGGGTTACTTTGAAATACACAGGAAATGATTCTGTAAAGCATTTGGCACCAAGCTCGGCAGATATAAGCGCTTGGCGAGTGACGGCTTTTCTTACTGATCAGCAGCATGCATGCATTTTTACTTCCCCTGGAACATTTTGATTCCTTTATTTCTATTCTTTGACAGCCAGGGCCCACTAGAACCCCTTTCTCTTTACAGTGTGAAGCTGAGGTGTGTGTGCAAGGGGGAGCATGCATGCTCCAGCAGGCACTCTTCTCGGCTTCAGGGCCCTGCTCCTGGCCCCTCCCCTGTCATCATCCACTTACATCTCCTTGGTCCCTTCTCCCACCCACAGTGTCTCCAGAGCTTCTGTTTTTGTTCCTCCCAACCTATGTGAGCCCTCCCCATGTTAGCCTCTGGGGCGGGGGCGGGGCGATTGCCCTGGGGGCCCTGTGTGTGGGAGCCCTGGCTGATGGTGGGGAGAAGACAGAGAGGCTGGAGAGGGACCAGGAAGTCAGAGTCCTTTCCATGTGGCTCTGAATATTCTGGCTCCTGACATCTCCCCACAGACTGCTTCCTCTGACAGACACCTCCAGTCTCCAGCCCTCTGCCTGGCCAGCAGTGACCACCTCCAGACTTTTCCCACAAAGCAGAAGGGGAGGCCTGGACCCCAGTTAGAGCTGGGAGGTGGGCTGGCCGTGGCTGATGGCCAGTTCTGTAAATGCACTGCTCCTGCCGGGGAAGCAGAAGCTGAAAATCATGGGGGGGAGGAGCCGTGCATTATTCTATTGTGAACTGACCTGCTGTGTTGTTGAGAGATTCAGATGGATTAATTGTCTCAAATATTTAGAATCACAGACATTCAGCATTAAAGGTGGCTGAGACCTTTTCCCAGCATGCTTCATTCCCGCTCTCCTTCTTCTCCTTCCAAGGAGCTGAAGGGCTTGGCTGTGCTTTTGGGAACAGGGCTGTCCACAAGCCAGAGAAATGAGTTGTTGGTTCAATTTAGTGCTGCAGTGTTTATTTATGCCTCTGATTGGTGCCCTTCTGGATACCAGGAATTCCAAGGAATTACTATAGACGATAATAACGGCAACGATGACATCGTTAATAATGGCAATGACGGTGATGATAGTGACAGTGATGGCGGCCCTTCACTGAGGTCTACGTTATAGGACCTGGCTGTCCAGATGAGGGTCTCATCCACTCCAAGCCTGGCAGTCAGACTGGACGATGCTGTCAGGCTGTTCTCGGCGTTGGGAGTGTTTTGCAACATCCCCAGCCAGCCTCCGGCCCCTGGAAAGCAGCGGCAGCACCTTCTCAGTGTCTCCAGACATTTCCAGACTCCTTGCAGGTCAAGCTCACACTACCTTGGAACCACGGATCTGATAGTTCTTCCTTCCCAACAGCCCCAGCAGGCAGCTAGCTTTCTGTAGGTAAAGCAGTGTAAAGCTTAGAGACACGAAGGGAGCTGCCCAAGGTCACTCAGCTAATAATTCAGAGCCACAGTGAGAACCCTGGACTCATGACCAATGCTTTTATTGCCTTGGAAAAGAATTCATCAGCCTCTTGGCAGAGCCACCCGGAGTATGTGTCTGGGTTGGAGCCTACATGATCAGCCAGGGCATCCATGGTCAGGTCTGCGTGGAGCTCAGAAACACAGGCTGCCTCTGATTTGGTTTAACCCAAAGAGATGAAAGTATGTATGTAAAGACTGTGTCCGCAGGTCCCACTCCTGGGCCAGAACAGAGAAGTCCCCGGCTTCTCCTTCCTTCCAGGGCTCTTTTGCTTAGTTTGTTACCTGCAGCCACAGTGGGGAAGAGAGACAGACAGATGAAACCCCCTGAACTTGCTGATTTTTCCCACTGAGGATGTGAATCTGGTTTTGGGGGTTGAATGCCCCAAATACTCACTTGTAGTTTGATGATGATTTGTGATTTTAAAAATGTACGGAGAAGTTAAAAGAATTTTACAGTGAACACCTATGTGCCTTCCATAGATTCTGTTGTTAATATTTTTACTTCATGTCCTTTGTTACTCATAGTGTGTCCCCAGGTCTGCTTCAGGTGTGTCTGCTGTGTTAATGAGTAGTCTTAAATATCTCTAGGAAGCTGGATGTGGTGTCATAGACTGTAATCCCAGCACCCTGGAGGGCTGAGGCAGGATCACAATTTAGAACCCAGCCTGGGCAACCTAGCAATATAGCAAGAACTTGTCTAAAAAAAAAAAAAATTAAAAGAGATGAGGATATGGGGCCAGAGATTTAACTCAGGGGTTCCACCAGCTGTCAGTACCACATACTACAATGCCAGGCATGGTGGGTCACGCTTGCAGTCCCAGCACTCAGGAGTCAGAGATAGGAGGATTGCTGAGTTCCAGGCTTGCCTGGGCTACGTAGTGAGCTCAGCCAGCCTGGACTACAAAGCGAGACCCTGTCTCAAAAAAAACAAAACAAAGCAAAACAAAAAAAACACAGTTGAGGATATAGTTCAGTGCAAAGGCACTGAGTTCAAATCCTAGTATCACCCCCCCCACAAACAAAACCTCTCTAGGAGAATAATAACCGTTACTGAAATGAGTATAGCTCAAAACGAAAAAGGACTGGATTAAACCACCCCTAGTTTCAGCAGTCCTGGAAAAAAGGTGATTTTCATTAATATGGTTGATGGGTGTAGCTCAGTGATGGAACATGTGCTTAGCATGTGTGAGGTCCCAGTTCAGTATTCAGCAGCATTCCCTTCCATGTCTTCCAGTGTTGTAACCCATACTACCTTAAAATGTAGAAATAATACAGAGACATAGTTTCTTTTCTTTTGTAATAGAAGTCAAACTCAGGGCCACGAGTTTGCCTGGCAGGTGCTGCACCACGGAGCTATATCTTTGGTTTGAGATATAGTTTCAAACAGTGAAAATCATATAAATTATTTGACAAAGAGAAGGGCTCACCTGAGCATCTGGGTAATTCTAGATTCTATCTTTGGTTTTTGTGGAGCCCTTCCTTCTTTCAGAAATAAGCAAAGACCTGGTACACAGTGTAGATCCCCACAGCAGGAGAAAAACCCACAATGGCTCTTAGCATCTCTCCCCCTCTGTCCCAGCGGCTTTGTACAGGGGTAAGGTGTTTCTGCACAGGCACCAACCTAAGGACCCAGGGCCTCTGCATATAAGCAGTTCTGAAAAATGCACGCTTTTAGGATAAAGTTGCTTTTAAAATTATGAGCTGTAGGTAACAGGGAAAGGGAATGTAACTAGAACCTCTGCGGTTAAGTTCTAGTCTCCTGTGAGCCTGACAGCACAAGACAAATTAATTACTATATAGACAGAAACGAGACTTAAGAAGCTGATCCATACTTCTCTAGGCAGGAAAGACAAGAAACCTGAGTTTGCCACAGTTTTATTCAGTACATTGGAAGTAATGTCACAGGTCACTCAGAGGCCAGCATGTAACAGGTGTCTCAGAGGACAGTAGTTTTTTGGGAGTAACAAATGTAACAGGTCACTCAGAGGGCAGCAGGTTTGTACATCCTAGAACAATGAGGAATTGTGTAGACGAAACTCCTGAGGTGTCTTGAGCTGGTGTAGTTCTGCCCCAGAGCATCACAGCATGCGGGACCACTGGGGTCTTTGTTGTTATAGGAGAAGATAATTATGTACAGACATGCCATAGCTGATCTGTAGGCAGGAAAGCTAGGCCTAATTATACTTTTAATTGTGAGATTATTTACCCCCAAAATTATATAATATTGCTCTCCCAACATTGAACATTTTGGGGAAGTTTTAAAAGATTGAAATTTGAAATAATTTAGACCAGCAGAAAACTTAGGAAAATGTTCCAGAGAATTATTCCTGTGCCCTTCCTTCAGTGACTCCTGTTATCACAGCTCCACATTTTTCACTTTTTCATGACTTTCACGTTTTTTTAAGAAAACTGGTCACCTCTCTTTGTAGAACATCCTTCCATTTGAATTTGATATTTTCTCATGATTAAGTTGGGTTGATACATTTTTGGCCAGAGTCCCATCAAAGCATGTTGGGTCTCTCTCTGTACAGCTCTTCCTTTGTAATTAATCAGTGTCCTGGGGAGGGTGACACTTTGAGGTTATGCAAATACCCTGCTATTTCTCTACCTCTCCTTCTGATGTCAGCTTCCCTCAGTGTGTCTTGCCCATAACAATTACTACTGTGGTATTTTAGTGGTGATTGCAGTTTCCTCCATTCCTTCTACATTTATTAGTTAGTACTCTTCTGTAAGAAAGTGCTGTCTTCTCTATTGATTCACTAATTCACATATCATAAAGACTAGGTATTTATTGTCCCTATGGGTTATAATCCAATCTGATTATATTATTCAGATCCTTCCAGTTTTAGCCATTGAGAGCTCACTGTGAAAGTTTTTGTTGTGAAAGTCTTCAACCATTACAGAAAAGAACCTGTCATCCCTTCTAGATTCTAATAATTCTTAGTGTTTAACCATATTTGCTTTCTTCTTCTCCATGCCTCACCTCCCTCTTCTTCCCATCTTCCCTCACAGTGTTTTCACAAATACATCATCTGTTTATTTTTTTAACCGGGGTTAATTTGCAGTTAGTTTGTCCCCATACTATTAGGCATTGACAGTAAGTGGCCCCTTCTTAATCCCTGGAGACTGGATCTGGCTACCCTGTTTAGAGCCCAGGTTCACACTTCCTGTGCTGCATGTTTGATTTTTAGGCAGTTTTAATGTGGTACAATTCACATGGCTTTTAGCATAGTTAAAGATATTTGAATCCATCATTGTAGTCAGTTTTAGAACACTTTATACCAGCAAAGGAACCCTGCCTCCTTGTGATCCTCCTGCCTGAGCCTCCTTGAGTGCTGGGATCATAGGCGTATCCCACCACACACAGATCTTTGTTTCATTTTATAGCCAAATAACAGTCTGTTGTGTGATTATGTCTCATTTTCTTTTTTCTTTTTTTTTTGAGACAGGGTCTTGCTTTGCAGTTCAGGGTGGCCCTGAGTTCACTATGTAGCCCAGGCAAGCCTGGAACTCAGCAATCCTCCTGTCTCTGCCTCCCGAGTGCTGGAATTACAGGCATGAGCCACCGCGCCTGGCATTGTGGTATGTGGTATTGATTGCTGGTGGGCGTGAGTCACCACGCCCAGCATTGTTATATGTGGTTATCAGGATCGAATTCAGGACCTTGTGCTTGCTAGGCAGGCGGGGGAACCACTGAGCTAAATATCTGGCCCTTATGTCTCATTTTCTTAATCCATTCATTATTTGATGGGCATTTGAGTTGGTTCAACCTTTTGGCTATTGCACATAATGCAGCTATGAACATTTGTGTGGAATTTTTTTTTGAACATCTGTTTTCAATTCTTTTGAGTATGTCTAGGAATGGAATTGTTGGGTCATATGATAATTCTATATTTAACTTTTTTGAGGAACCTTCAAACCATCTCCCACGTTTTGTATTCCCACCAATAATATGCAAGGGTTCTAGTTTCTCTATATCCCTGTCAATACTTACTATTGTCCATTTGTCTGATTATAACAAGTATGAAATAATAACTCCTGTTAGCCCTGATTTGCATTTCCCTGATAGCTAATGGTATTGAAGATCTTTCATGTGATATTTGAGGCGTTTTTGTTTTTGTTTTTGTTTTTTTTTTGAGACAGGGTCTCGCTTTGTAGTTCAGGCTGGCCCTGAGCTCACTATGTAGCCCAGGCAAGCCTCGAACTCAGCGATCCTCCTGTCTCTGCCTCCTGAGTGCTGGGATTACAGGTGTGAGCCACTGTTTTTTTGTTGTTGTTGTTTTTTGTTTTTGTTTTTGAGACAGGGTCCTGCTTTATAGTTCAGGCTGACCCTGAGCTCACTATGTAGCCCAGGCAAGCCTCAAACTCAGCAATCCTCCTGCCTCTGCCTCCCAAGTCCTGGGATTATAGGCACAAGCCACCATGCCTGGCATTGTTGTATGTGGTACTGATTGCTGGTGCATATGAGTCAACATGCCCAGTGTTGTATGTGTTCACCGGAGATCAAACCAGGGACCTTGTGCTTGCTAGACAGGTACTGGAACCACTGATTTAAATCTCCAGCCCTCTTTGCCCATTTTTAAATTTAAGTTTTTTGGTTGTTTGTTTGTTTTATTTTGTTTTTGAGAGAGGGTCTTGCTTTGTAGTTCAGGCTGGCCCTGAGCTCACTATGTAGCCCAGGCAAATCTCAACTCAGCAGTCCTCCTGCCTCTGCCTCCCGAGTGCTGGGATTATAGGCATGAGCCACCACACCCGGCATTGTGGTATGTGGTGTTGATTGCTGGTGGGTGTGAGTCACCACACCCAGCATTGTTGTATGTGGTTACCAGGATCAAACTCAGGACCTTGTGCTTATGAGGCAGGTGCCAGAACTACTGAGCTAAATCTCCAGCCCTTTTTTGTTATTTTTATTGTTAAATTGTAAGAGCTACTTATATATCATAGATACTAGATCTTTATTATATAGTTTGCAAATATTCTCTCTCATTTTATGATTATCTTCTCACCTACTTAATATTGTGCTTTGATACACAAAATTTTAATTTTTGGTGAGATCCAATTTATCTCATTGTTTTATTTATTTATGTTTTGTTTCAAGACAGGGTCTTGCTTTGTAGTTCAGGCTAGCTCTGAACTCACGATGTAGCCCAGGCAACTTTAAACTCAGCAATCCTCCTGCCTCTGCCTCTCGAGTACTGGGATTACCGGTGTGAGGCACCACAACCCGGCTCATTGTTTTATTTTGTTCCTCATGCTTTTGCTGGCATCTAAGAAATCACTGCTCAGCCTGAAGTCATGAAGACTAACTTGTATTTATATTTTCTTCTAAGAGTTTTATAGTATTAGCTCCTAGGTTTAGATCTTTGAATCATTTTGAGTTAACTTTTATAAACGGCATGATGTAAGGGCCCAACTTTATTCTTTGCATGTGCCTCTCCAGCTGTCCCGGCGCCTTTGTTGGGAAGACTGTTCCTCCCCATTGAGTGGTCTTGCACCCTTGTTGAAAATCAGCTGATTACAGATGTATGAGTTTAGTTCTGTGTTCTCAGTTCTCTTCCTGTGCCCTGTGTTTTGAGTACCATCTGGCCAGGAGGTATGTCCTGCTCTCAGGAATCATTTGGCCCAGTAAGAGATGTCAGACTTGTTCACAAAGCACCAGAACTTGGAGGTGCTTGAAAGAGGTTTTTCACGTTAATGGAGATGTCAGGAAAGGAGCATTGCTGAGGCTGGGCCAGAGGGTGTAGAGATATGGGGCAGCAAGGGCTTGGACACGGGGGGGTGGATGCCAAGTGTTTCTGTCTGGAGACACATTTAGCGAGAAGGAGCCTGTAGATGGCTGTGGCCTCCCAGGGGAGGATATTGGGCTTAATTTGAAACTACTGGTGCAGAGCAAGGCCTTTGGAGGGCCCTCTGGTGGCAGGTTCGCCTGGAGGCAGGGAGTCCTTAGAATCCTAGGGTGACTACTGTCTAGTGAGCACTTGGGTCAGCAGCGGGAAGGGTGAGAAGCAAGGGCATCTTTGGGAAAGGCCCGAGGACTTGTCAGAGACAGCTCCCTTTGCACTTCTTTGCTTGGTGGGCTGTGGGTGGATGTAAAACAAGAGCAACACTGTCCCTCCACCTCTAACTCCTAGGATGCTGCACGCCCTACCTCTGAGGCAGCACTTGCAGCTCTAGCCTTCTCAGCTCCTCCCTGGCCGTTCCTAGGGGCTCCCAGCACACTCCCAAGTGCTGGCTGCATGCATGGGAGTTGCGTGGAGAACATCCCCTGGCATGCTGCTTTTATTGGGCACCACCTGTTGCAGCAGGGCTCGCTGGAGGCAGAGAAGGTGGACGAAAGATGAGGGGTCAGCCCAGCTCAGTTAGCCCAAACTGGGTGCCAGGTGCCAGCTGTGTGGCATCAAGCAAGTAGCTGCACCTCTCCAGGGCTGGTTTCTTCTCTGGAGGGGGATGATGGTCGTGTTTTAGCCTTGGGCTAAGTTGGCTAGTCAGCCCATGGCAAATTCTGTACCTGTAGTAGGCAGCAACTGTGAAGCTGGCTGCCTTTCTTTTCCTAGGCTGGCAGCCCAGTGTCGGGCTGAACACATGCACAAGGATAGGACTTTTTTTTTTTTTTGAGACAGGGTCTCACTTTGTAGTTCACGCTGGCCCTGAGCTCACTATGTAGCCCAGGCAAGTCTGGAACTCAGCAATCCTCCTGCCTCTGACTCCTGAGTGCTGGGATTTCAGGCTGAGCCTCCATGCCCAGTTTTGGGTATGTAGTACTGATTGCTCATAGCATTGTTGTATGTGGTTACCGGGGATCGAACCAGGGACTTTGCACTTGCTAAGCAGGCACTGGAACCACTGAGCTAAATCTCTGGCCCAAGGACAAGACATTTTAAAATTTGTGAACTCCTCTTGGATATTTCTCTTGTTTTTCTTTCTTTTTCTTTTTTTCTGGTTCCAGGGATCGAACTCAGGACTTTATTCTTGTATGGCAGGCACAGTGCCACCAAGCTAAATCCCCAGCCTCATGTGGGCTCCTTTTTTAAATGCCTCAAAACTCTTGCCAAGATGCCAATGGTTTATTTGGTTGTTTGTTCTCCCTGCCAGCTTCTCAGTATCAAGCGCTATTTTGGGCTGGACCCCTGTGAGTCTGGCCTCCTGCTATTGCCGGAGTCCTTGGCAACCCACATGGAGTCCTCGTGATGGGCACATAGGCAGGGTCTCGGCCTCTACTAGGGGCACAGAGAGTGTGCAGAGAAGTAGACAGCTGGTTCCTGGGCAGTGCGGTGCCTCACCTTGGAGCTGGAACAGAGAAACATCTGTTTGTGTTTCCATGAACAGGAGGGGACAGCTGGCTCATGGATAGTTGCCTGGGTCAGCCAGGGTTGCCTTAGCTGCCGGCTTTAAGCAAACACCCAGCCAGGGCCTGGGCGGAAGAAGGATGGAGAAGTGGCTAGCAGGGCCAGAGGAAAGCCACCTAGGAGCAACTGTCTGAGGAAGGTGACAGTGAGGGAAGCTGCTCCCAGGGACTCAGAGAACCACCTTGTCAGCACACCTGAGGCTTGGGACTTGGCCTAGCAGGTAAGGATGGAGTGGGCCAGATATTCCAGGGGCTTCTCTGCTTTATGGAGCAGTTTCTCTTAAGCTCCTTCAATAAGCAACACCCAGATGTGAGCTAAAATCAAATTTCCTTTATAAAATTCTGTTTGCCTGGGACTTACCAGACCCACATAAATCATACAAATGGAAGCAGGTTGTATTTCTTTATTAGGAGACAAACAGCACTAACAGCCCTCACTGCACGTTCCAAGCCAGGTGCCAGGCAGCTCTTAGGAGGACTTGGGCATTTTCTGAGCTGTACACTGACAACTTGGTATTATTCCTATAACGGTTGAGCTAAGTTCTAATTGTATTTCCTACTCATCTTCCTCACTTTTGTGTGTGTGTGTGTGTGTGTGCTTTGTATGCCTTTTTTTGACAATCTGGCAAAATAATGGTTTTAAGCACACCAACAGTATTCAGAGGACACTAATTGTACTCATATTACCGTGTAATTATCAGGATGTTTTTAAAAGCTTGTAATATAGTAGTTTATGTGCTTCTTTGTGGATCCATTAAGGCAACAGCCTTGCAGTATGTCTAATTACAATTGCAATTTCAAAGTAGCATAAATATTTAAAGATATGTGCAACTCTGTTCTGTGCTGGGAAAACACCCGCAGTCCTACCAATGGCCATGCTCTGGTAATGACAATATGACTGATATGTTGCCTATACGTATCATGAAAGGAAATAGAAAACTTCAGTTACAGTTAATGAAAATAAAAACACAATTTTTTTTCATCCCAGTTCATGGATCTTTTGTTAACAGCTCCTAAAACAAGCAAGGATGAAAGGATGATGATTTCCTGAATCCTAATCATCTTTTTGTATATTGGACATGGTCTTGCATAAGTCAGGAACGCCAGGGGGCATTTTAGACAACCTTCCACATCTGTGCACACAGGCTGAGGTAGCTGTTAAGCTAAATTCTAATTCTAGCCCTGGACTGGGGCTCTGCATACTGGGTCCCGCATTCTGAGTTGAATAGTGTCCCTCTAAAAGATTACTTTGAAGTTCGGCCTTCTAGTAGCCCCAAATGTGACCTTATTTGGCAGCAGGGTCAATGCAGTACCTAGTTCAGATAAGATCATTTGCAATAGGGTGGGGTTTTAATCCGAGATGATGGGTGACCTTCAGAGAGGAAACAGACAGAGGCAAGAATGCCTTGCAGAGAGGACAGAGATTGAAGGAGACCAGGGAGTGCCGAGCATCACCGCCAAACGCCAGCAGCTAACAGGCGCGTGGAACTCATCCTCCCCTTCATCCTTCAAAGAGAGCTGGACCCTGGCGGTAACTCAGTTTTGATCTAGATTTTAGAACTGTTTGAACTCACCCAGTATGCGATACCTCGTGGCATCCACCCTAGGAGACAGTTACAGACACAGAGCACTGTTCAGAGACAAGAAGCCAGCCTGTGAGGCTCCCCTCCTTCCTGTGCCTTCGCAGGGTGACTCTGGCCCTTCTGGCCCAGGGAGCATAGTTGCCCTGGAGTTGCTGCCTTCAGTGCTCAAGATTGCCTTGATTTGGGAGTGTGTTACCTGCTCAGTGTCAGGCCTTTCAGAAATGACAAAAGCAGGCTGCACCTCTGGAGATGCATAGGCAGAGCAAGGAGCTTGAAGGGAGAAGGGAAATAGGATATTTTGCATCTCATTTTGGGTGGAGGCTTTGCATAGCATTTTGCCCTGAGAAAGAAAAATCAACCCGTAATCAGCCCCAAGCAGGAGATGGAGCTACAGGAACAGGGCTGGTGCTCAGTCAGTATCCAGTGTGTGTTCACTGAACAGATGATGCAGTGAAACCAAAAGTCGCTATTTCTTGCCCTGCTGAGGACAATAATAGTCTTAGTCCTGTGACTAAGGAGAGATGGCACAAGTCACGTGGTCACGTGGTGTCCAGAATTGACAGCTCCTGGAAGGGCAGCGACAACAAAGGTTGCAGGAGTCTTGCAGGGCTTTGAGAGCTCCCCTAAGAGGAGGAATCAGAAAGACAGGTCATGTCCTCTCACTTGTCTAACAATCACTAAGTCGTCCTTTCAAGACAATTAGAGAAATAAATTTACCCATAATCCCAAGTCCTACTCTGTTGCGTCTCTTTGCATTTGCCATGTCAGAACGTGATTGAAATCCATGCCATCCATGTGTCAGTTGGCTCCACTTCCTGAACCATATCTTGCCGTATACACCCTTTTCCGGCTCATTGGTATTTTCAAGCATTGACTAAGACATATCTTACTGTTGTAAGATGGTTGACCATTTCTCTAGAGTTGGAGTCCCTTGTGGGTGTCCCCCAATTTTAGTTGGTATAAACCCCCTTACAGAGTGGACCAGGGGAGGACAGGCAGGACCTGTACAGAGGATGAGCCTGTGTGGCAGGAAGATGGTCGAGAAGGTAGAGTCACGTTGTTATGCTATGAAGAAGAGACTGGACCCTACTCCATGGGCTATGGCACAAGTTAGTATTTGTTCCTCAAAAGTGCTCTGGACCACGTTCTGGGCACTGTGCTTGGCCAGGGACCCTGAGACAGATGTATCCCCAGAGCTGTGGTCTTTATACAGAGAGCAGAGACAGAGATCCCCTGGGATACAGGTACAAAATTGGACGAGGGAGGGTGGGCTGGTCCAAATGGTGGTTGAATAGGAAGGAGCTAGGGATGCTCAGAGGAGGAGGTTCTGGCCATCTGTAGAGGGTGAATGGGAAGACAAGTCATTCTAGATGAGAAGGTACAGGGGCAGGACTGAGGGCTGGCAGCATGTCTAATCCCAGTGGCCAAGGCTGTGTTTTTCGAAGGGATGTGGTGGCAGGTGAGACCGCAAAGGTAGGTTGGATCAGATCCAGGACAGCCTTGAGTACAACTTGGGTTTTCCCTGTGGTAGTAAGGAGCCATTGATGGTTTTGAGCAGGGGAGTCATGGGAACTAAACAGTAAAGTGAACTTCTCTGGCTGCCTATAAAAGGGCTGAAATTGAGCCCCAGGAGGTCTAAAGGCCAGTTAGGAAGCTTTTGGCACAGTCTGGACAAGGGTGGGAGGAGGAGAGGAGCGCTCCCTGCGGAGGCATATCTGGCAGGGTACGTGATGATAGAGCAGTTTTAGGGACGTTCCTCAGGCCCTGGCTTCCCTGGGGCTCCTATCTCCTGAATCCGCTCAGCTTCCGCTTGGTGCATAATGAGCTCAAGACCCTTCCAAGTGAGTGGTCCCTTCACTTCAGATGGGCCTTGGAGGCTTCCTGTCTGGATCTTTCATCCTCCCGGGCGCCTGACAAGTAGGGGAAATGTTGATGTCTGGGCTCACCTTATCTCTGTGCTATCATCCTGTTTCCTGTATCATAGTAACAGAGCAGATGTCAAGGCCCGTTGCTAAGGGTTCCCTGGAATATTAATACCTGGGCGTAGGACTGAGTGCTCTCACATGGTGCCTTTGAGGCCTCAGGAAGCACAGGCTGGTGGCAAGTATTCTCTTATGTTTGTCCCGCTTTTCTCTCTCCCATACATCCCCATCTCCTCCCCAGTCACCTTGGCTTTTGCACAGCTAGATGTCTTGGGGTGGCAAACTCCGCAGTAGCAAAGCCTTCCTCCCACCCACAGTGGTGCAGACACGACTAATGGATTACAGCCTCCTTTCCCACGCAGCTGGACACAGGCTGTGACTCCTTGGCCATGCAGCTCCTTGGGCAATGATTCACATTTGGCATTCAGAATAAAGCCTCCTTTCTAGCCCTGAGAAGCCACCTGTGAAGGCTCCTTGTCCTCGCCAGCCTCTTCCCCTGCTCTTCTGGCCCATGGTGGGGGGGAGCAGGGGCTTTGCTGGGTTCTGTTTCCTATTGGTCTCCAGCATTGAACTCTGGTGGTTAAAAAGAGCTGGGCTGGGGCCGGAGGGTTAGGTCAGTGGTTCTGGCGCCTGCCTCGCAAGCGTAAGGACCTGAGTTCGATCCCCGGTTACCACACATAATGCTGGGCGTGGTGGCTCACGCCTGTAATCGCAGCACTCGGGAGGCAGAGACGGGAGGATTGCTGAGTTCGCGGCGGCTTGCCTGGGCACCATAGTGAGCTCAGGGCCAGCCTGAACTACAAAGCGAGACCCTGTCTCCAAAAAGCAAAAAAAAAAAAAAAAGAGCTGGGCTGGATACTGAGGTTAGAGCAGGGGTTTTAGTTGCCAGATACCACTGTATCAGTGATTTATTGTCACAACAAT
Organism: Thryonomys swinderianus; assembly: GCA_004025085.1. Lineage (NCBI taxonomy): Eukaryota > Metazoa > Chordata > Mammalia > Rodentia > Thryonomyidae > Thryonomys > Thryonomys swinderianus. The sequence continues at coordinate 15,109 of PVIC010011082.1, forward strand.
ATGGTATAAAATGTTTCAAAATTTGGGGGTTTGTAGCAACCATTTATTACTGTACCTGTTTGGTGGGCATCTGTCTCCCCACAGCTGGGCCGTATATTTTCATTTCAGAATCTTGATGCAATGGCTCGAGCTCTCTGTAGCTGTTAGCAGTCAGAATCCTACATTTGCCAGTGGCCTGTGTTTGTGGTTGCACGTGAGTGTGTCCTCCTAGCATATGGTTTCCTTGCACACTTCCATTTGCCTGTTTCTTTCCTGTTCTCCCCCTGTATCTTATCTTGTTTGGCGTCTGTCCTGGGCTTGGGGCTGTTTCTGTGGGGTCTCTCACAGGGTTACTCATGACTTCATCAAGCCAGATCCTCCGCAGGGATCTTGGCTGGTCAGGGCCACTTGGCATGACAGCCTGCTCTCACGGTACAGCTCAGTGAAGCTCATTCATTCAGCTGACAGCCGAGGAGTCTGGAGACTCAGTTGTGCCAGTCAAAGTGTCTCTGAAATGAAATCAGGAGGGGAAAACACCAGAGTCTGAAGTTAGGGAGATCATGGCTCCAGGAAAAAAGCGTGGGTGGTAAGGAGCTGCCCTGTTGAGGTCACTTTGTTTGTATCTTGGCCCCTGTCGTCGGGCAGAGGCCCTGTGTGTCTGTGCTGTGCGTCTCCAAGAACAAGCTGTTTTACTCTCCAGTGCCTGTTTCAAAGTCTGGCCCAAGAGTGGCAGCAGGTGGTATTTTCCCGCTGTGTTATAGCTGTTGTAGGTGTGGAAGCCCCGGGGGGTCAAACAGCAATCTTGCAGGTATAATGAGCACTTGTGTTGCTCCGTGGCATCGCTGCCGTGTGCTCTCATAGCAACCTCCCTGAGACCCTGGGGCAAGGTCATCCTCCCTCTCAGAACATCCTGCTGGTGTGTTATTACGTGACCACCCAGGCCACTTGGTCACTCCGGGCACCTCAGCCAGCACTGGCTTTCTGGGCTGTGAGCCAGTGAACTCAGCTAAGGAGGCCAAAGTCTTCTTTGAAGTAGATGCAGATGTTGGCTCAGAGGAGGCTGTTTTGGGGTGAGCAGCCTGAGGAATACATATGTCGGTGAAACCACCCAGCAGGAGATCTGTAGGTAGATTCCTTTGCCTTTGAGTTCTGAGTTCAAAAATGCAAAATTTCCATTAGGCGAACAGGGCACAGCTGCTCCTGCAGATTTTTCATGATGGACAGTTCTAGATGCACTTAGGAGAGAGCGGGCAGGAGGCCCACAGCTGACGGCTTTGAGTGGCTCTGAACATGACTATGGAAAAGCTGAGTCAAAAATACGTTTCCAAAAAATGCACTCCTTTTCCCTTTTGGGAATTTATCCTAAGGAAGTCATCAGAGATGGGCACAAAGATTTATCACTCATGATATCCATTTCAGTTAAATATAATAGAGCAAAATTGGAGACATTCTATGAGCCTCCACACTGGAAAATGGTAAAAATATATCCACAATAGTGTTATAGATAAAATCATATTTTGGATGAATTTTAACCATATGGGAAAGAAAATACAGTGTAGTGGAAAACAAAGCAAACAACATAGATAAGATTTTTATTTAAATTCTTTCTATATAAATATGTAGGAGGAATGAGAAGGTGCTCCATTAAGAATTAGGAGTCTAGGGCCGGAGATTTAGCTCAGTGGTTCCGGCGCCTGCCTAGCAAGCTCAAGGGCACTGGTTCAATCGCGGTAACCACATACAATACCTGGCATGGTGACTCACGCCCACCAGCAGTCAGTACCATATAACACAATGCTGGGCGTGGTGGCTCATGCCTGTAATCCCAGCACTTGGGAGGCAGAGGCAGGAGGATTGCTGAGTTCGAGGCTTGCCTAGGCTATATAGTGAGCTCAGGGGCAGTCTGAACTACAAAGCGAGAACCTGTCTCAAAAAGAAAAAAAAAGAATGTGTTTGTTTTTATAGATCTGGCTCACAGAGCTGCAAGGGATTTATGCTCCGCTATCCCCTTGGACTTTTCTTGGGAAATTACCACAGGCCTCTCCTATTCCCTGTCCCTCAGCCTCTGCCCTGCAGGCCTCCTGAACGGCTGGCTGCCAAGCTGGCTGTGAACAGCCCTGGCAAGAGTTGAGAGGGCACCAGCGGGGTCTGGCTTCCCAGCGGAGGGCCGTGGGTGAACTGGCCCTTCAGTGGCAGGGAATCAGCTCTGCTGTCAGAGGGAGCTGCCACTCATGAGGGACAAACTGTCCATGAGTCAACACGTCGCAGCAGGGTTAGTGAGCCCCCTCGCCACCCCCACCCCACTCCTGCTCTGATTGCTCTTTGCAGCCTTTGGTAGATTGTTTTCTGTATTTCTGGTCCTCTGGGAAAAGCCATCTCTCTGAGGAAATGCAGTTCACTTAGCTCTGTGCACCTATTTCACAGCAGGCCCTGTGCTGGGCTCTGGGGACGGAGAGAGGACGTAGCCTGTACCACAGCTTAGTGGCAAGAGGAGACAGAAATGTCACATCAGTAAGATGACCTCCAGCTAGTTCCGGGGAAGATGGGTCTAGCCAGTAGCATCCTTGGCCTGTGTTCATTGAACACATGCATGTGTACACACACACACACACACACACACACATACACTCACCCCTTGTTTCTCTAGCCTCTTTCCGATCACATCGAGGAGCACCTCAGAGCCCCTGGGTGCTACCTCTCCTTGGTTTATAGAGGAAGTGGCCAGAACTCTAGCCACAGCCCCCCATCTGCAGCCCAGCTCCCTCGCTTCCCACTGGGCTGACAGCTTCACCTCCCTGGTTTTCACCCACCTTTTCTCAATAAGCTCCTGTTTTGTTTCCTCATAAGTTAAACACCCCCATTAATACAAGGGCTTAGCATGTTTTTTTGTTTTGTTTTGTTTTGTTTTGTTTTTTTTGAGACAGGGTCTCCCTTTGTAGTTTGGGCTGGCTCTGAGCTCACTATGTAGCCTAGGCAAGCTTCGAACTCAGCAATCCTCCTGTCTCTGCCTCCCAAGTGCTGGGATTACAGGCGTGAGCCACCACGCCCGGCAGGTTTAGCATGTATTTAGTGCACATAATATTACCATTTAGAAGGTTTTAGGGTGCAAATCTTAAGAGGGTTTGGAGTATGCTCCCTGCCCCTGGGCTGAAGACCTACCTCAAGGAGGAGCAGGGCCCAAGAGGCGAGCTGGGTTTGGTGAGTGCACAGCTTGGCGGAGGATCCCAGGGGAAGGGGGGACCAGGAGCCCCAGCCGAGTTGTTTGGCGAGTCCCTCATCCGCTGCCAAGGTGGGGAGCTGGCAGCCAGCTCAGGCTGAAGAGGTTTGGAGAATCGAAGCCGGCTCCATGGGCAGTTTCCTAAAATGTGCCTCTTTGAATTGCCCCTCCTCTCCCCATCTGTCCCAAGGCTGCTCTGTGGGAGAAGGACAGCTGTGCTTTCCAAGGTGCCAGCCGCAGTGCAGGGTGGGCACAGCAGTCCTTCAGCCACAGCTGAGTCCTCCTGCATTCTCAGTTCTGACTTCTGCTCTGAGCCAGCCCCACCTCTGTGCTCAGCTCAAACTTGCCATATGAGATGAAGCTGCCGGGCCAGCGCCAAATCCCAGAGGGGCAGAGGATGTTCTAGAATGTGTCTCTGTGGCTTCTCTCCCCTGAGTCTCCAGCAGTAAGAGGGCTGGGGATGAAGACATGCTAGTTGTACCCTCCTCCTGCTCCTCCTCCTCCTTCACCCCTGTGGTCTGGGCTAGGCAGGGTCAGTCCCCCCTCCGGGCTGGAGCAGCCCCCGGCCTCCGGGTGAAGGCTGTTCTCCAGGCCCCAGTCTGCCTCCCTTGCCTCCCTTGTGCAAGTCAGTGGGTCAGAATTAGGGACTGGGGTTAGAGAGGACAGTCACTCCAGCCTGTCCACCTCAGCTCTCTCAGGTACAGAGCGGAAGGAGAGGCCGCTGAGAGGCCACTGACGCCTCCCTGGACTGGTAGTGAGTTTGCACAAAAGCCAGACACGCACTGGTCTTGTTCTTCGCACCTTCCTCACTGCCACAAAGCCCCCTCCATGCTTATGGCAGGAGGTGAAGTGGGCAGAGGAAGCAGCACTGGCCTGAGGCCTGGGGGACAGTGTGGTTAGCTGTGTGGCCTTTTGTCAGCCTTTTAACCTCTCTCTCTTCTCATCTGTCCAATATAGAGAATAATGATTAGATTTAGGAAGAACAGAGCACCCTATGGGTGGTCACAAATTGAATGCATATTTTGGTTAAAGTTAAGAAAATGTTTAAGGGACTAGATCTCTGTCCCCCAGTGGATCAGAGGGAAGGTTAATATCAGTTTGAGGGTCCCTTTGTCAGGGATCCCAGAAATGTATCCCCATGGGAAGTAAGCCAAAGGAGACAAGGGATTATTAATTCCCTAGAGATGCATTTGGAGGGGACTGCAAGGAGCATTTTCCATCTATATTCCAGGCTGCCTTCTCCTGGGCACCTGCTCGTCTCCACCGTGACCAAGATGATAGTTTCATGAGTTGACGTCTTTTTCTTCCTCCTGCCTGTGCCCACAGCACCGTTGTCTTTTGACTCAGAAGCTTCTGCAGAAGTGGGAATCTTCCTGCTGGTGTGGGGGTTCCTTGGCTCGCTACCAGGGCCGCTGCTTTAGTACTCTTCTGAGGGCTGCCTGGCAGAACGGAGGGCTTTCCTTCACCTTTACTCTGTCCAGCCACAGAGGAAATGGACAAGAAGGCTCAAGGCTGGTCGTCTTTGTCACAGTGGCCCAGGCAATGGCACCGTCTGCAGGTGGGGCAGGAGCCACACCGCCTATGAGCTTCCTGGGCACCTAGTTTACTCAGGATCAAGGAGACCTCCACCCTCTGATGGGGGTCTATTTATTAGGAAAAGAGAGAGAAAAGAGAGAGAGAGAGGGGAAAAGGGAAGGAGGGAGAGAGAGAAACCAGGGCAGCCAGAACTGTATTATATTTTAAATGTTTACTTTTTAGAGTAACACATTTTACACCCACACAGCGACGCAACTGTGATATTCACAAGATAACAGGAACTTAAAACAAAACAAAACACAAAAAAATGAGACTATGGTGCACCAAAACGTGGAGGTTAACAGTTGTTTGATGCACATGTCAATTTGGAGCCCATCTGTGTATCAGCCCCTTTGGGAGAAGGTCCTGAGGAGACGTGTGAGGGAGCCACTGTTGGGTGTGGCCAGCACTAGGTCTGTCCATTGATCTCCACCCCTGGCTCTTTGGAGTTCGAAGTTGCATGGGTTTCTTTCCTGAGGTGGCCTACAATGAAATGTCAGATACAGCCTGGAAGAGCAGGTGCCTGGTGTGCCTGCGGGGTAGAAGGTGGTTAAGGTTGTTCATTGCCTGGGTCTGGAAGTGGCAACCTGCATGCTGCCCCCTGCTGGTCATCATGATAACGGGTGATACTGGTCTAGAAGAGGCCTCTCTTCAGGATCTCTAGGGGGTCCTCAGTGCCTTTTGGGACCCATTGAAGTTAAAACTATCTGTCTCATTGCTATAAAACACCTAGCTGCATCTTCTCACAGAAAATTAAAAGTTCATATTCTGGTTTCAGATGCCACATTGGAACTAATCTTTAAGAAACTGCCATTTATTGAGTTTGGGTACAATTTCAAAGAAAAATATCTACAATTATTTAGGAAAGCTATCCCAGTATTCCTCCCTTTTCCAAATGTCTTATGTGTCTGTGAGAGTATGGATGTCCTCTGTGGACTTTCACAAAGTAACATGTAACATGTAACACAAAAGTTTGAATGAAAGATCAAATAGATAGGAATATACTACTGTTTTTTTTCTTAAGCCAAAAATTAGAGGTGTGAAAATGTAAAACAGTGGCCTTCTTTGCAAGGATTGGTTTTTTGTTGTTGTTGTTTTTTGTTTTTTGTTTTTTGGGGTTTTTTTGAGACAGGGTCTTGCTTTCTTGCTCAGGCTGGCCCTGATCTCACTATGTAGCCCAGGCAAGCCTCGAACTCAGCAAACCTCCTGCTTCTGCCTCCCGAGTGCTGGGATTACAGGTGTGAGCCACTACGCCTGGCACTGTGGTGTGTGGTACTGACTGTTGGTGAGCGTGAGTCATCACGCCCGGTATTGTGTATGTGGTTACCGGGATTGAATCAGGGCCCTTGAGCTTGCTAGGCAGGCACTGGAACCACTGAACTAAATCTCTGGCCCTGCAAGAATTGTTTTGAAAAGTTTTTTTTATAAAGTATATAAATTATGTGAATACTTATTTGATCTATTATATATATAATGAATCAACAAAAGCTTTTTGAATTTCTCACTTTTAATTTTTAATGTGGTAAATATGAATTTTAAAGTACATATAGTTTGGGATCTCTAAAAACATTTTATAAACCAGCCATGGTGGCACGTGGTTATAATCACAAGACTCTAGGAGGCTGAACCAGGAGAGTGACAAGTTTGAGCCCAGGTTGGGTAATGTAGTGACTTGCAAGACTCTGTCTCATAAATAAATAAATAGACCTGAGATGTTGCTCAATGCAAGGTTCAGAGTTCAATCCACACTACAAAAAAAATATTTTTGTATAGCTGAGTTAGGGATGTAGCTTAGTGGTAGAGCATTTGTCTAGTGAGCCTAAGAACCTGGTTTGATCTCCAGCAATGAAAAAAACTAATATTTTTAATATTTAAAGACTATTGAGTTGTAAGCCACATACCATAAAATTGTGCAACCATCACTACCACTAATTCCAGAATGTTTTTGTTATCCCAAGAAGACGCCCTGAACCCCTTGCCCGTCACTCCTCATCCTGCTCACCCCGGCCTGGCTCAGCTCTTTCCCCTCCTTTCTTTCCCCACAGCACGTGTGCGTGTCCACAGTCACACCTGCAAACACATGCACACTCCCCCTGCAGAACACACGAGCAGCGTCCTCTCGATAGACAGTCAGGGTTGGGTCCTGTCTCTGGTAGCCAGGCTACCGGCCCCACCAGGGCCCCTCCTGCTGGGGAGGGCTCTCTCTCAGTGCCGCTGGGGGCAGGCAGAGATCCAGCGCCCCCCAGGACCAGCCAACTGACAATTACAGAGGCTGTGCCTCTTCTGTCTCTCCCGATTCTCACCCTTTGATGTCGTTGTAACCATTTTGGTTGTTTAGCCACATGATCCACACTCCTAGAATTCTGGTCCTTTGGAAAAGGAGCTTTGAGGGAGCTGTTCTGCTGGGGTCAAGAGTCCAGGTGTCAGCAGGGGGCGGCGTACAGTTGGAAGTGCTGAGTCCGGTTTTTGAGCACAGAGGGACCCTGTCTGGCATCTGCACCCGAGTCAGTGACAGTCTCTTTCTTTTTCCCTCTTCTCATCTCAGATGTGACTCCTGGCCCGGGCCGGGGCTCTGAGCCATGGCGGACACCATCTTCGGCAGCGGGAATGACCAGTGGGTCTGCCCCAATGATCGCCAGCTCGCCCTGAGAGCCAAGTGAGTACCGCTGGGCTCCAGGCAGGATTCCTTCCCAGGGGGCAGAGGAGTTTGGAGAAAAGTGCCTGTTGAATGCAAGCCACACCCGGGGGCTTGAGCTAGAGATTAAACCCATTGACTCAAGCCGTGTTTATCCCCATTACTCAGGCGAGGGGAGGAGGCCCTGCTCTTTGCCTGTGTCGCTTCACCTGTGAATGACAGGTCGGGCACACACATCTAGACCCGGCCAACTCCCATGGCGTGCTCTACCACAGCGGGCCCCAGGGAACCAGGGTTCCTCAGCTGCCCTTTCTCTTGTTGCTGAGCTGGAGGCTGGGAAGCCCCTGGAGGCGGGAGCCTTTGATCTCTGGGTGCCCACTGCAGAGCTCAGCACCCAGTGTGATCACAAAGCTCGGCTTGTTCCTGGAAGAGAAGCTGCCCTCACGCCTGTCTCTCAGGTCTCTCCCAGGCCCTGGCGGCACCTCTCTCCTTCTCTAGCTCCCCCAGGCCTGCGCCCGTTTTCCTCGTATCCCTCAGCTCCCGGAGGTTAGCGCTGACCCTCTCCCTGCGTCATCCTGTCCCCACTGTCTGGAGGGGTAAGGTGGCTCTCAGACGTGGCTCCCGCCTTCCAGTCCCTCCCCAACCCTCTGAGGGGCGGGCGCAGGCCGCTGGTGTCTGATCAGCCTAGAGCGAGCGCCCCAGCCTCTGTCAAGCTGTGCCAATTAAGGGAGCCAGCATTTCCCAACTGGGACCAAGTTTAAGAAATTTGCAATTAGATGTTATGAGCCTGCAGGGGGACAGAGCGAGAACATCAAAGGGGGACAGTAAAATTAATCTGAAACGCCCGAGATGAGTGGCGTCATGCATGATTTGCAGGAATCTCGGCCTCACAGTTAATTTGTTCCCGTTGCCCCGTGGCTCAGCTCCCTTCAGCTTCCCTCAGCCGACCCTGCAGGGACAGTGACCAGGCCCGAGGTCAGTCCCTCGCTCTCCTCTGCTGCCCAGTGGTCGAGGGGCAGAGCTCTGCTGAGAGCACTCTGTGGAAAGGCCTCTGTGGCCCGCGTGTCCCCTCCAGTGTCCCCTCTGCCTCCCTGACCGCAGCTCTCACACAGCAGCAACCAAAAGCTGTCATAGCGCCTTCCAGAAGAGCAAGCACATTTGTCTCTTCCCTGGGGTGTGCTGGCCGGAAGGCCTGACCGTCTCCGTGAAGGGCGATTGGAGACGCCAGGGTTGCAGGGCTGAGCTGTGCCAACGGGACTGTCCGGAAAGCCAGGGAGCTCTCCTCCTCTGCCCCAGCACGGAGTCCTCGGCCACCCCCAACCTTTTCTAGGCCCCTACTATGTGCCAGGCTCTGGCTGTACGGCAGCGAACAAAACCGACACAGTCCTTTATCTTCAAGCAGAGAGGGGGAGAGGTGAGCATTATACAAATACACCCCCGTGTGCAGGTGCTTTGACCATGGTAATTGGTAGCAGGGACATGTGGGGGTCGCTAACTCAGTCTGGGGACCAGGAGACACTTTTCTGCAAGTGTGATGCTTATGTTGAGACCCGGAAGCGGCGTAAATGTTAGCTGGGAGTGTGGAGGAAGTTCGATAGCACGTGCAAAGGCCCTGAAGTAGAAAGAACATGGCATGTAGAGGCCCTGACTGGAGGGTGGTGTGGCTTGAGTGGAGAGAATAAGGGGTGAATGGTATGCAGGAAACAGAGGGGCGGCTGGGGCCCATGGGAATCCCATTCTGAGGGGAGATAGTGCGTCTTGTGTCGGCTCTCAGTGATGCTGAAGGCCATGGTGGACCTACACCCAGGCCTTCCGAAACCCTCATCATGAGCTCCGCACCGCCAGTGCCTGGCTGTCCCAGACCACTGCCAGCTGTGGAAGCACCAGCTTCACCCTGGGGTGGCCTCACCACCACCTGCGTTGTTCTCTCCAAGGCTGCAGACGGGCTGGTCTGTGCACACCTACCAGACGGAGAAGCAGAGGAGAAGCCAGCGCCTGAGCCCGGCCGAGGTGGAGGCCATCCTGCGGGTCATCCAGAGGGCCGAGCAGCTGGACACCCTGGAGCAGCAGAGGATCGGGTAAGGGCTGGCTGCCCCGGACAGCAGCGGTGCTGGGGAGAAGAAATCAAGGCCGCTCAGTGCGAGCCCAGCCGGTGGGGTCCCGGCACTCTCACCTCTGAGCCTGAGTCAGGACAGCCCAGCTTCCCTGCAGACAGGGTACAGGCACGTGTGCAGACCCTCAGAGCCTCAGTGTACCCATCTGTAAGCTAGGGATAGATTGATGCCCTAATCTCCTGGGCAGGAGTGAGCCCGGTGGACCTCCACAGGGCCACGGGGCTCTACACACCTACCCACCAGCTGTGGCTCAGCCAGGATACAGATTCTGGGGCTACTGACCAGGAAACAGTGCCCTGAGGCCCTAGCAGGAGGCATCCACTAAGTGTCCAAAGTTCCTCTCCTGCCTCTGACATGTAGAGTTGACCACAACTCAGCCGCCCAACATTTTTGTTTTGTCTTTTGATTTGTTTCATTATAAAAGCAATGCCTATTTCCTAGAAAATATAAGAAATACAGAAAGGCACAAGGATGAAAACATCATCTCACTGTATTGCCTTGAGCAGAAATTCATTTCATTCTGGTCTCCTTGTTCTTGTTCTATCGGTTATATGATCGTTTTAAACATCAGACATTGTGGAGACCCATAGTTTTGGAAGGTAAAGATACCACCATAGAGATGACTGGTGTTCTAACAGTCTCCTCCATGTACCTTAATACAGATGGATCATTATCATTTTAGTACAGGAAGTGTTTATATCGGATTTGTTAGAACTTTCTTTTACACTGTCTGCCCTGCTTGGACTCCAGCCTTCACAGGGCTCAGCCTCAGAGCCCTGCTGGGCTGTCAGGTGACCACCAGTGTGGTGACCGACCTGAGCTCCTAGCTGCCCTAGCAGGGTGAACAGGGAGTGGATGAGTGAGGAATGCTTCATGGCGGGCCGCTTTGAGCTCTGGAAACATTCTTAGCCCTTGAGGTGCTGTCTCTGCCCGTCTGGAACTACTTGGGGGAACCGTTTTCTGGCCCCACTGTGAGGGCTGGGTCAGCCAGGCATGGAATGACCAGAAGGCCACGGTGCAAGTTGATTGTGCAGAAGCAGGAGGTGCGACTTGTGTTTATATGAGGGATGGAGACATGAGGTGGCCTAACAGAGCGTCCCCAGAACAAATGGGTCCTTCCAGGGCAGGGCTGTGACCCCATGGAACCAGAAGCACTCTAGAGGGCGCGTGGCTCGAGGTCTGCAGCCCAGCAGCGTGCACCATCCACCCAGGTGAAAGCGGAGCCTGTGAAGGGGGTGGTGCTGGGGGTGGATCCTGCTTCACCTCTTGGGGAGAACTTTGTGGCCCTAGCAAATAACTTCATGTTTCAAAGCCTCCTCATCTTGAAAATGGGGCCTGTAGCGTCCTTCTCATTGGGGGATGTGACAATTGGAGGAGGTAACAGGACTCTTCATTTAAGAGTTGAAAAGACAGGGGCCAGCACACTGAACACTGCCATGGACGTTGCGCATCGGCAGGGTGGCAGTGGACCTCAGGAGAGGAACTTGCCAGGAGGAGCAGGGCCCCGGGCAGCCCGCTGGATGACAGTCTAAGGGTTTCAAGGAGGAGCCGTTTTTCTGTCCTGCCCGGGTGCTCAGACCCAAAGCCTCCATGTCATCCTGGGTCTCTCGCCTGCCCCCAGCCATGGCTGTATCCCATCCTCCTTCCCAGCCATCCACAGCTGCCTACTGGCCTCCTCCCTCTGCCTCCTCCCTGTTATCCCAGCTTTCCACAGAAGCCAGAGTGAGCTTTCAAGCATGTCACTCAGATCGAATCCCTCCCCTCCTTAGAACTCTTCAGATTGAGTTTAGGGGGAAAAACCCCAGACTCCGTTTTGTGACTTAAAAAACCCATGCAATGTGCCCTGGCTTGTGCCTCCTGTCGCACTGTGCTTCTCTTCTTTTCCAATCCCTGCCTCCCTTGGCCTCCGTGGCCTCCTCCCTGGTGGCCGCTTCTCGCCCCAAGCCTTGGCACCTGCTGTTCCCTCCCCTGGATGCTGCCCAGCTTTTGTGTTACGTGGTTGCGTTTCTGCCATCCTTCCCCTCAGTCCTCGTGTTCTCAGAGCACCTTCCTCGGTCACCAGCTAATGTTTTTAGGGCCTGCCCCGTCTTCCCTCCCTTCGCCACCATCTGCATCTCACATGCAGCTCCCTGTCAGAAGCCAGCTTGCTTGTTTACTTTTTAATGGATTTTCTCCCTTACTGAGCTTAAGTTCTGTGAGAACAGGGCTGTGTCTGTCTTTGGCTTGTTTGCTACAATCTTCCCAGTGTCTGGCATAGCCTCGGTATTCAATAGTTGATGAGTGAATAAATGATTAGGAGTTGGGGGAGGGCACAAGGGCCAACACCCTAGTTGAAGGGACAGTTCACGTGTCGTAGTCTTGGGCCCCATGGTGCCATGCCCGGAAAGTGGTCAGGTGGGGATGGGAGGCACATGTCCTGAGTCCATGTCATGTGCTGCAGGCGGCTGGTGGAGCGGCTGGAGACCATGAGGCGAAACGTCATGGGGAACGGCCTCTCCCAGTGTCTGCTGTGTGGGGAGGTGCTGGGCTTCCTGGGCAGCTCATCAGTGTTCTGCAGAGACTGCAGGAAGGTAAGACCTGTACCCACCCCGCCATTCTGGCTACTCAGCCTGGATCAGCTCGGCTGCGCTATAGCTCCATGTCCTGTCTCCTAAGAGAGAGAGAGAGAGAGAGTCTCCTAGGAGTGTGTGTGTGTGTGTGTGTGTGTGTGTGTGTGTGTGCGCGCGTGCACGCATGCACTCCTGTTCATGCATGCATTTGGGATGTCTGGGACCAAGGTCTGAAGGAAACAGCCTGGCTTTTAGGGCCAGCTTTTAGGAAGTAGACATCTGGGTATGAATCCAGCTCTTACACTGAGCCATCCAGCTTCAGAAAACTTGTCTACTATTTCAGGCCTCAGCTTCCTCGTCTGCACAGTACAGTAAGGATAACACTTACCTAGCCCACAGCCCTCAGTAAATGTTAGTTATTACTAAACAAGAACTGTTTTCCTCAGGGCCAAGTTGTGTGCTAGGATTCCACTTCCTCTTCCATTGGTCTGTTCTCTTGATTCCTAGTCACTCAAAGAATGGTCTTTGCAACAAAGTATTTTCCTTTCCTTATCCTAAATTATCCCATATACTCAATTCTTAATATGCAGTTCACAACTTTTTAAAAATATAACTTTTGGGCCGAGGATTTAGCTCAAGCAGTACTGTACCTAACTTGGAAGCACAAGGGCCCAAGTTCGATCCCCAGTCCCCCCACACACAAAAAAAAGAAAGAAAGAAAAGAAAAAGGAAATATAACTTTTAGTGTTCCTGGGGCTTCTAAATGCTTTTCTGTGTCTTAATGCCCAAAGTATAATGTACCTTCCAACTATCAAGCTTATTAAGTATCTCAATTTTACTATCACATGGAGCCCACTTATTTTTTCTTAGAAGAAACCCTTCTAGATTTTTATTCCTGCTCCAGTCTAGGCTAGTTGCTACAGAAATTATTATGAGACTTCTAATTACTGCCCTCCATAATTAGACACATACAGATAGTTCCAGGATACTATAACTTCCTTTTTTCATTTTTACCCTAATTTTTCTGGAATTCACCTTTAAGTAATTTCCACGTGTCAGACACTGTTTTAAGCCTGGAGTGTTATAATGAACAAGACGGAGGAAAAAAGACTTCCTTCTTGAGATGACAGTGGGTAAAGAAACAAAGCCAGGATGATGTAGGAAGAAGTAGTAGAAGACACAAGGCTATGGGTAGGGCAGGGTGATAGAGGTTGAGAGGACCATAAAACATGGAAGAGTCAGAGAAGTAAATGAGAACTTGGAACATCAGGGCCACTGGCAACCTTGACAAGGGCATTGTCAGTGGCATTCGAGACCCAGAGGAGAAAGGAGTTAACACGCCCAGCTCACAAGGAGGAAAGCCAAGAATTGGGATATAGCCATTTCCTCCTCTGCTCTGTAACATGTATGTGGTGAACTGACTGGGGAATGTGAACTACCTGATCCAAGCACAGTGGAGGAGTCTGGGGTCAGGGCATCCAGCTCTTCTATAGCCCTGGGTTAGAAATCAGTGTGTGCCGTGGGCATGGTTACCCCCAGGACTTGGGCAGTTGGGTTATGTTTACCTGGGAGAGCTGGCCCTGTTTCCTCCTGTCCTTTAGTCCCTCAGCTGCTCTAACTGTTAGGTTTGTGGGACCATGGAGAAAAGCCAAGCCTTAGTTTCTGCTCTGGCAATGTCCAGGCCCTTTAGCTCAGAGCTTGCTGCTGCTTATAGCACCAAAGAGTTAATTTAGCTGTTTCTTGGAGAGACATTTCCTAGGCAACGAGGGCCAGGGCTGGCTCAGGGGAGGACCTCAGCTGTGTGGGACTGTGGGGAATTGTTCTTCCAGCCTTTGCCCCACCAATGCCTGCTGGTACCCCAGAGCCCTGGGTTGCTAGAAGACTTCCACCTTTAAAAGAGTTTTACTCTCCACTGTGTCCTGGAATGGCTAGGGAGGCTGAAGAGCCCTCTGAATTTTGAGGAGATTTGTTCCAGGCCAAAGGTGGGGGGAGAGGTACTTAATGGGGCCCCAGACAGATACTGGGGAGTCCTAATCTGTCTTTAAGAAGACTGTCACTCATTCATGTTTACTCACTTCGTAGCTAGGAGAGGGCCTCCATGCGCAGGCCCTCAGTACTGGCCATACTTTAACTGACATACACAAAATCCTTGTTGTTATGAGATGTATTTTCCAGCCACTAGAGAAGAGAGACAACAAATAATTAATGAGCATAAAATAATGTCAATAGACTGAGTGCAGTATATTGCTGTATACTGAATTAAGACAGAGTGACATGAGAGCATTTGATTGGTGCTCAGGGAGGGGTTTTTCAACTCAGACCTGAACCCAACAAGAGTCTGCCTCGGCAAAGATCTGAGTGCAGAAGTGTTCCAGGAGGGAAGAGCAGCAGGCAGGAAGGCCCCGAGTGAGGCAGGACCAGCCGGGCTTGTTCAAGGGACTAATGTTAAGAGACATCTGGGCTGGTGGGAGCTAGAGGTGGACATGGCTGATGCCACCACATGATAAGTCAAGGTCCAAACTTGGGGTTTTAATGTAAGTATAAGGGGACATGCTGGTCATGTTTGTAAGCAAGGGTGTGATGTCACCGGGTTTGTGTTTAAAGAGTATGTGTTTAAGCCACTGTGTGTTGAGTAGATTGCAAGGGACATGGAAAGCAAGAAACAAGTTTGCTGGTGATGGCTGCTCCTGGGAGATGATGGGCTTGGGAACAGGCCTCATAGGGACCGTGGTCCTGTGTTGAAACAGTGTTGGTCTCCCTGACATAGGAATTCGAGCAGCTGGGGTCCCATGAAGGTTAAAGTCCTAGACTGTGAGGGGTCAGGGTGAGCGGCCACTTGGTCCACCTGTGCCTGGGGCAGCAGGTGCTGCCAGGCTTTCCAGGAAGTACCACTCCCACACTGTGCAGGCCGTGAGGTACCTTACTGGGTTGAAGGGTCTCCTCTAGCACTTCTGAGAGTGTCTCCACATTCTTCCAGGGACCTGAGAGGGTGGCTCCCCCTTCCTCGACAGCAAGATCCAGAGATTCTGATGTCTGGAGTCCTAACTTGGCCACCATGGAGTCACTTTGTATGAGTTACTTTATCTCTTTGTGCCTCCATTTTTTCACCTGTAAAACAGGATCATAGTGCTTCTATCATATCGGGCTGATGTTAAGAGTGAATGAGGTAGCACAGGGTCCCCGAGCAGTATATAGTCCATTGTGAGCTTTGTCATTGCTGTGACCAGTGCACCCCGAGATCTTCCTACTCTTCCTACTTGTTGCAAAGCATGCACCTGGTCTCCCACAGATCTCAGGGGAGAATGGGTGATACCCTGTCAGGAGCAATCTTATATAATTTTGGAAAAACGATTCCACAACTAAAACTATGATTAGGCAGCTTTTCTGCCTACAGGCCAGCTATGGCATGTCTGGACATAACTATCTTCACCTCCTATAACAAGAAAGGGCCCAGTGGTCCCACATGCTGCAAATTGATGCTCTAGGGCAGAACTACACCAGGACCTTCATCTACATGATTCTTCTTTGTTCTAGGGTGTACAAACGTGAACCACTGTCCTCAGAATGATTTGTAATTCCTGATGTACTAGAACTACTGCCCTCTGACACACCTGTTACATGCTGGTCTCTGAATGACCTGTTACATTCCTTACTCCCTATGTACTGAATAAAATAGCAAGCTCAGGTCTCTGGTGTCCAGAGTAGCATGGATCAGGCTCAAGCTGAGCTTCTTCTCTAAGTCTCATTTCTATCTATATATTAATACGCTATGTGCTGTTGGGCTCACAGGAGACTAGAACTTAACTGCTGAAGTTTGGTTATGTCCCCTTTCCCTGTTCCCTACAACACCCCTGGGATTTGTCAGCTCCACCTGCCATTGTGAAAGACCACTCACTGGGCACATTAAACAACAGGTATTTATTTCCTTGGGGATTTGGAGGCTGAGAAACCCAAGCTGATTCAGGGTCTATTATGGGCTCTCGTCTAGGCAGGCAGAGATCACCTCCTCCATTGCCACCATACAGCAAAGAAAGCAACCTCTCTTCTCTCTTCCTCTCATATAATGACACATTCTGTCAGATTATAGCTCTATCTTATGACCTCACTTAACCATATAATGACTTACTGTGGACCCTCTCTTCAAATATGGTCACATTGGGGCAGGGGAGAGGATACAGTTCAGCTCATAGCACCCCATGTTCTCCTAATTAGAATTCATGTTTTCTTGAACTTAAAATTGGAGCTGCCACAATGAGTCCTCTGTTTTCCAACATTTATGTAAAAGCTTCTGGACACCTTTGTAGCTCTCTGGCATTGGATATGCTAAGCTGGCTAGGAAGTCCCACTGTTTCTGCCCCAGAGGTCATGTGCACCGACCACTAGATCAGTAATTCTGCCTGTTGAACGACTCCTGGGTAGAGAAGACCACAAGGGAGGTGTCAGAATGGCCCTTTCTCGGGTCTTGATGGTCGAAGGCAGTGTTCTCTAGAGCAGTATTTATGACTCTTAGAACCAGGGTTCCCAGAACTGACAACTGCCCAGTGGAGGTGGGCCCTGAAGTCTGAGATCAAAGGGGATTAGGGAGGGCAGGACAGCACCATTGAGGCAGAGCGGGAGGGTAGAGAGGCTCTGCAAAAGGATGTGGTAGCTGATTGGCTTAGGAACAGAGGGTTGGAGAAAGGATGGAGCCTGCTCCAGTAGCCTCCTGGAGTTGACATCTGGGACCAGAAGATGGGACAGAGTGGAGAGCTTTGGGAAGCTAAGGTTTATGGAGCTTGTTAGAGGAACAACCATCTAGAGGACAGGCCATATTTGTGCAGAGAATCAACAGGTCCGTAAAGGTCTTCAGGACCCAGAAGATGGTCACAAAGGCACAGACACCCAGATGGTGGTCACGTGAGATCTGGGTCACTGGAGAATTAAGGAGGCCCAGACAGGGACCTTGCAAAGCTTTAGCCCTTGCAGAGGCTGGGTGAAGAGGGGGGTGGTATTGTCATTCGCTCACCCAATAGGTGTTTGTCCACCTTCCAGTCCCTGGTGCTGGGCCCTGGTACAGGGAGAGCTGGATCCTTGCCTTCTAGAAAGGAGGAGTTCATTGATTCTGGCTAATGAATTATAGTCAGGATTGGGGCTAAGCAGGCAGCCTTGGGGGACTAGGAGGGCTCTGACAGGAGCCTCCCTCTGGGCTTGCCTATTTGTGGGGAGCCACCTCTGCTTTCTCCAACCCCACCTTTGGCAGTGGACTGCAGCCCCAGGGGCTGAACAGGCTATAGAGAAGGGATGTGGAGGAGACCCCTGACATGGACGTGTCCAGCCCCAGGTCTGCTGAGGGGGAACAGATCCTCAGGTGCTCAAGGGGACACATAGGCGACCCCCGCAAGAGCTCTGGCGGTGTTCAGCAGCCACAAGCTAATGAGCTCGGGTGGAAGGCAGCGCCACCCCCAGTCAGATCTGTGTCCCCTCGGTAATTGGGCCTGCATGCCCGGGCTGCCTGCCCTCATTATCCCAGGGCCGTGGTGGGAAGGAAGAGGGACTGGCTGCTTAATTGGAGGGGCCTGGTGCTCCTGATTGCCGGCGATCTTCTGAGTCAGCCAGCCTGCGCTCTATTGAGAGCTCAGCCTCAGCAGCCACTGGCTGGGGCCGGGGGCAGGGCTGCGCAGGGCCCTCCTGAGCCCAGGACGGCGTTGTCACCCTCCTGGGGAAGCGTCAGATCTTTTTCTAACCTCGCCCAAGTGGATCCCACAGTGTGGACGCAAGGGAGCTTGCCTGTGAAATGCCCCCGGTCAAGGGTACTGAAAGCTGGAGAGCAAGGAGAGCCCTCAGGGGAAGTCAGGCTCTGCAGGGACACCAGGGCCCCAGCCCAGCATGCTGCGTGCTGCAGGGGAGGGGCTCGGGCAGGCCAGATGCCCCAGTCACCAGGTCTGAGGAGGTGCATCCTGCCGAGAGCCAGCCCAGACCCTCAGCGGGGGCGCTGGCAGTCACCCAGCCTGGGGGGAGGCTGTGCCGTTTTCTCCCTCCCTGTCCACTGTTGAGACTTGGCGCTGTGAGCCAAGGGAGGGGTAGATGGAAATTCCTTGTCACCTTCCTGCCTGCCCACTGGCGTGGGCAATCACACTGAGATGGCCTCTGATCTGTGGGCAGCAGTACTTCCAGAAGATTCTCTGACCTCCAGAAAGGGCTTTGCTTCTGTCCCACCAAGCTTTGGGAGTCCTGGGTGACCCCCTTTCTAGAGAGCTCCTACTGGAGGTGGCGACTTCAGGGAAGGTACAGAGTTTGAGTGCTGATAGGGTCCATGCCACACAAAATGTGGGCTGAGGACTGGCGGCATGGTGGTCTCCTCCATGTTGTTGAAAATGCAGATTCTCAGGCCCCCACAGCCTTCTTGCACTAGAATCTGCATTTTAACTAGATTTCCTCACCATGGTGTCCTTAAGGTTCCTCCACGGTCAGAATTTCCATCCCTTTTAAGGGTGAACAGTTTTCTGTCGTATGTACTGTGTGTGCCGCGTTTCACTTATCCAGTCTTCTGTGATGGATGCTTGGCTCGCTTCAAGTTTTAGCTGTGCGAATAACGCGGCTCTGTGCGCAGTTGTGTACGTATCTCTTTGAGGTCCTGCTGCATTCTCCAGAACAGTGGAATAGCTGGGTCTTATGGTAATTCTGTGTTTAATTTTTGAGGGAGCAGCCACGCTGTTTTCCATAATGGCTGCAGCATTTGGCACTCCTGCCAGCGGAGGACAGGGTTGGGAGGGGTCCGTTTTTTGCAGGGCCTCCCTCCCCCAAGGGAGAGCAGTGAAAGTGGCCTGGGCTCCCTCCCCCGCTCCCTTCCCAGATCATGGTCTTAGTGCCTGTGTCCCTGTGGTGGAGCCATAGACGCATCGGCCTCCTTAAGCAATAGCCATTTCATCTCCGCTGTCTCCAAATTGGCCGGGCTGTGTCCTTTCTCCTCCTCAACTTAATTCAGAGGAGAAGACGTGTGTTTGTGTCTCATTACAAAGATAGATTTTTTTCATTCAACTACTGATGTTTCCTAAACTCCCGGAAAAAGTCGCTTAATTCATGTGCCCTGAGGGGCCCGCTCTGGCAGCTCACATGTCCCCAAGGCTGCTTGGCAGGAATTGACTTGGCTCCTGTAGCAGGGATCGGATCGGGGATCGGGGATTGGACCAGACACCGAGCAGCATCTTGGAACATCCGCCCTGCTCGCCGTCTGATGGGCAGAACATCTCCATTAAGGCTCACTTTTTTCTTGCTGCTTCGGCGCCCGCAGGGTGGCTTTTCTTTCCGTTAAGAAAGAAAGAACTGGCACGGAGCACAGCTCAGAACCCATTCCGTTCACCCAAGCATGCCGCTCACCTCAGCTCAGGGGCGACAGCAAAAGGAGGGTGGGCTCAGGGACCCCACGTCACGAGGGCCAGACCCAGAGCTCGTGGGACTCAGACCTGCTTTACTCTCGTGTGGCTCAGTTCTAAGCTCTGCGCCCACTTAGTTCACCATTGTGCCAGGCTCGTGGGGTGAGGAGGTGGAGATGCCAGCCAGTGCCTCTCAGGAGCTCACAGTTGGTGACAGATAGGTAATGTAGTGAACCACAAGGAGTGCAAGTCAGGGAGCAGCAGCCAGAGAGAGGCGGGGAGGTCTCCCCTGCCGGGCAGAGCGGACGCTGGAGCAGGCCTGGGAGGCTGTGACAAGGTACAGGGCCAAGCAGGGCTGGAGTAGGAGCAGCTCTGCAGGGAACGGGCAGGTACTGGTGGGCACTTGGCATGGCTGGCGGTTTGGGTGTGTGGGGGAGTCAGAGGGGGAGGGCGGAAGAAGGGGAGCCTGAGGGGAGACAGGAGAGGAGGGCAGATCACGAAGGCACGCTAGAGCCAGGCACAGACTTCGGGGGAGAAGGGAGTGATGGGCACATCGGGACGGGCTCCGTGAGCCGGGCTGAGGTGTTTGGGTTTCTGCTGGAAACAGAGGCTTTCAAGCGTGCTGAGCAGGGAGAGGGCAGGCACAGAAGCCTTTGGGGAAGGGAGAGAACTCACACGGGTTTGGAAGGAGCAGGTAGTAGGTTGCAGTAAACATGCCCATATTGAATTATCAGATTAGCAGGAGCCAGGGCCTGAAGTAGGGCAGGAACAATCCTAATGGAAACTCAAACACAGTTACAGAAGTAACAAGAGCCGGGGTAACTGACTGACGGCTCCATCCTTGCCCAGCGGATGATCAAAGCCACCTCTGATCACCAGGTCACGAGCTGTACTCTGCAGGTCAGGAAAGGGACACTAAGTGGACCTGAATCCCTTGCGGGGTCACAGAGCAGTGCCGGGCAGGGTCTGATGGTCTCACCCACCAATCTGCACCGGGCCTGCCGTGAGTGCGGAGCTGGCACAGGAACAGTCGTGGGAAAGAGCCCCCCGGGCTGTCTGGAGACATGTCTGTGACCGGAGGTCCCAAAGTGCCTGCCGTGGACGGACGAGAGCTTCGGTGTGCGGTCAGGTCAGCTAGGTATGCAGAGCCCGGAGTTGAGCAGGAGCAGCCCTGTAACCTGGGGAAGCCGCCCAGTGGGATGTGGGGATAGATAGTCCTGGGCTCCCCACAGAGCCCAGGACTCATGCGGCTCTGTCACAGCCCAGAGATGGCTGGACGCTGGGCATTTGAAAGTGGATGGATGGAAAGAGGCTCTTGGGATGTGTGAGAGTGATAGGAATCTCCAGTTTCGTGTTGCAGAGATTTGGAACACAGTCACCTCGCCATGTGTATGCTGTCCGTGGCTGCTTGATGCGACAGTGGCAGAGTTGAGTAGTTGTGACAGAGCCTAAGGTGTTGGTTTGGTGCCCTTTACCAGAGAGTTTCCACCCCCGTCCCAGCCCCGGAGCTCTGCCCAGGGCACCTGGCTGCTTAGAAGTGAGAAGGAAGTTGATCCCCATTTCCCTTACTCTGGATCTCAGCCGGCTCTAAGGGTGCTTTAAAGTGCTGCTGGGTATCTTTCGCAGGCCCCTCAGCCTCGTTGCTGTGGCACCCTAAATCCCTAACGGTCTCCCAAGAATAGGCAATGGGGCATGTTCCATGCCTTTTTCCAGATGGAGAAACCAAGGCCCAGGAATTTGCTTATCTATTGGGAAGTCAGAAAAGCTGGGCAGAAGCCCCCCAGAGGAAGATGTTCTTGGGTGCCAGATTGCAGATGGCTGTGTGCCCCCAACACTGGGACAGGGACCACAGCTCCCCAGACAGATTGGGTAGTAGAAGTGGTGCCCCGCCTGGGCCCCCAGAGTGCGCCCCACGGACCAGGCCCAAGCACTCCCACTGCTCTCTCCCAGCCTGGAGGTGGCTGGACACTGGCAGGAGGGGGTTTCCTTGTGCTTGGCCTCGTGCCTTCATGAAGCCAGCCCCTTTATTCAGTGGGTAGCTGCTCCTGTCGCCCTAAGATAGGGGCTGGGGACACTGAGTGGGCTCCATGGACCCATCCTAGGCTGCTCTGCAGTGGCATGTCCCCTGAGCATGTGTGCCCACACGCCTTCCAGCCCCTTGCCACTCCCCTTGGGCCTTTCTCCCTGGGTCTGGTTGGCGTAGCTGTGAGCATCTCCGGCAGCAGGAAACATCGTGGACAAATCTGTTTAGTGTCTGTTCCTAGGAACGGTAATTCTGTGCAGCCTCTTGTCCTCTGTTGTGGTAAATAGCAGATAATGACATTTCCAGTCTGTGGCATGGCTCAGCGCCACACACCTCGCCAGCCGCCCAGCCAGCTGCCGTGCTTTGTGAGCCTGTGATTCTTCATCGCTCTCCAATAGCCCCTTTGTTTCCAGACACCATGTTTCCTACAGCTGTGCGATGAGCACTGGTCATACCTCAGGGTGGATTTAGTCCCGTCCTCTGTGTAGCCCGGTGGCCCCAGGGCCAGCTGGCCTGCTGACGGGGTAGCAGGGGGATGGGGAGCCATTTCCTTTCCTGGGCTCTTTCGCCCGAGTGTCAGAACCAAGAACCAAGTGCTGGACGCGGAGCTCGGTGATAGAGCACTTGGCCGGCACACACACAGCCCTGGCTTTGGTGCGAGCACGCCAAACAAGCAAAAACCCCACAGTCTTTTGAAGGAGGCTTGCTGGGGATTCTTTAGTCCTTTCCTTTCTAGCTGCTCACTCCTTACCCGGTCGTCCCAGCCCCGCGGGGACTGAGGACTGAGTGCTGGGCGAGCCTGCAGCAGGGCTGCTGTGCCTGTGTAAAGGCCCCACACGGCCCCATTTGTTTTCCAGATCATTCACTGCTCCTCTGCCTATTTGTCTTGCTCCTGTGCCACCTGACATGCTCCTCCTCCCCCGGAGTCTGCCGTGACTCCCGGCCGTCTGCAGGATGAGGTCTGAATGCCTCCATGCAATGTCCGCAGCCCTCAGTCCATCGCTGACTGTGACCTCCTGACCTCCGGAAGCACCCAGGGCCTCATGCACACATCCAGAAAAAGCGCCTCTGCTAGGAATATGGGGGCAGAGTATCTGGGTCCGTGTTTCCAGCAAAAGTGCTTTTCCTGAAACCCAGGTCTGATGCTGTCTCTCCTCGCCTTAATTAGGCCCCAGGTGTCTCAGCAGTACCTTGTACCTGTCATTAGTCACCCTCCTTCCCCGACAGTCCAGTCGCGCACCAAGCACCTCCTCTTTGAATGAACAGCCTTGTCTGCTGGGCTTGCGGCTCCACGGTGGAGCACTCGCCCAGCGTGCACGAAGCCGTGGGTTCCATCCCCAGCACTGCAAAACAAAAACCGTGTCCTTTTTCTCACAGGAGCCTTGGTCTCAGGGAGACAGTTCTGGTTTGACCGAGTCCGTGCTGCTCCAGAGATGGTGGCTCGCTCTGGGGGCGCAGTGGGGAGACACTGATGTGTCCTAAGGGAACTGAGGACGGGCTCACAGAGGGGGAACCTTTGTGTTAGTCCTGGGGGATACTTAGATGGCCAGCGTGTGTTGGGAAAGCAGCTGTCATTTATGTTTAAGAGGACAGCTCTCTCCGTGTGCCGTCTCCCTGGCTTCCCTCAGAACCAGGCATGTCCGTCTCCTGGGCCCCTAAGCATCCTCTCAACAAGTGTGCAGGAGGCGGAGCGCAGGTGAGAGGTAGGACAGAGTGAGCCCCTGCCCGCCCTCGCTGTGCTAACCTGTGCGGCCCTCCGCCCGGGGCCCTAAGCAGCCTGTGCCTCAGTCCCATTCTTGCCACCAGTGAAACCCACAGCGAGCACCTGTCCCTCACAGAGGCTTTTGCCTCTTTATTTCCCTGCGGTGCCAGGGATCCCACCCATGGCCTTGCACATGCTGGACAAGTGTACCAGCGCAAGCCAAGCCCAGCCCGAGTCCTGCCCTTGCTGTCACGGGATGGGACCCAGATGCTGGCTGTGCCACTTCCTTCCTCCGGGGATGTAGCTGAGACCCAACGCCTCTGGGCCTTCCATGTCTCATCCATGACGTTCAGCTCACCAAGCCTCCCTCCCAGGGCCACTGTGAGAGTCAATGAGATTAAGTGTGAAAATGACAATGTGTGCTGAGTGCTGAGTGTGGCACCGGGCATGAAATAAGCATGCGGCAAAGGGTGGTGATTATCATTAATAGGAGTTGTAACTCTAAGTAACCACACGCGGGGAGCAAGCTTGATGGGAGCCCGTTTCCTCCACCGCCCGGGCTGCCCCTGCCCCCCCTGCATCCAGCTTTTCCATGTGGAGAGTGAGGGAGGCCAGGCGCCGTGGGCGGTGGTGGTCGACATGACTTAGTCCCCGTGATTCGGCTGAAGGAGGGGATGAGGCTCCAAGAGCCTGTCCCAGGGGACTTGTGGGGACCAGGTAGACTCAGGCCCTGCAGGGCACAGCGGGTCCGGGAGTCTGGGGAGGGTTGTCTCTGAGTTCCTCAGTGCGAAGGTGAGCGTTTGAGCACACTGGTTCTAGTCCTCACTCGACTGTGGGCAGAATCACTGTCACCGGTCCCCACACAAGACCCAGGCTTACCCCCTTTATGGCAGAAGGACAGGGCCTGTCCTGTGTGCGGTGTCCTGACCAGGAGCTGCTGGGCTCCTTTCCATTTCCCAGGAGGACTTGAGAGCGGCATGTCCTAGCTCTTCAAAACCCAAGCAAGCTCTTTTCCTATACAAGTAGGAATTCAGGCTATCTGAAATTTCAAAACCATCTTGAGTTGCCAGGTATGGTGGCACACACTTATAACTCCAGCATTTGAGAGGCTGAGACAGGAGGATCATCATGAGTTTGAGGCCAGCCTGGGCTACATAGTGAGTTCAGGGCCACCCTGAACTACATAGTGAGACCTTGTCTCAAAAAACTATCCCCCTCCTCCCCAAATAAATCCTGTGTTTCAAAAACGGAACACAATCGGGCATGGTGACACATGCCTGTAACCCTAGCTACACAGGAAGTTGGGGCATTATTGAAAGTTCAAAGCCAACCTGGGCAACTTAGCAAGAAGACATCTCAATCAGTCAATAAGTAAATCTGAGGATGTTCCTCAGGGCACCCTGGGTTTAGTCCCCAGAACTGCAAAAACAAAACAAAACAAAACAAAACAAAAGGAAAAAAAAAAAACCTCAACCAAATGAACAAACAAAAACCCACCTAAATAGCATGTTTACTGGGCCTTTCCCACGGGTGTGTCCCATATGCTGGCCCTTTAGGTTCTGATTCCCCTCACAAAAGAAAGACCGCGATGAGTGGAAGACTTGAGGCCAAGGCAGGATCTTAGCAGAAGAAAGCATGAGCACCCCTCAGCCCCTGGGGCTGCCCTCAGGCCTTCGCCTGGGCAGGGGCGCCTCTGAGGAGCTGCCCCCCAACAGCTTCTGTTGCCTCCTCTCTGCGTGTGGGTTTCAGCAGAGCCGCCTTCAGCCTTGATCTTGCTCTGCTCCGTCCCCTGCCCAGTGTTTGTGTGCCTCTCCCCAGAGCCGGGCACACACCCGCTGCCTTCCTTGCCCCCACCAGTGCCTACCCAGTGAGTTGATTCTGTGAGACCAAGCCCCCTGTCCTGGGTTTTCCCTTTGTTCGATTTGCTATTCAGTGTTAAAATCTTCTTCTCAGCCTCTAATGTCCTGACCCCTCCTCTCCGCCTGTACTCTGTCCCACGGCCGTCGCTGCCTCCCCTGTGTTCCTGCCGCCCTCGCTGCGCCCCCCTCAGCCCCGAGCCAGCTCACATGTCTTTGTTTTGCGTGGCCCCCTGTGAATGAGACAGAAGCCCTGTTCACAGCCTACCTGTCTAAGGTTCCCCACTACCGGGAGGAGTTAGCGGAGGTGGGAGCTGGACACCGCCCCCCACCTCCCCGGCCCAGCCACGCAGGGACGCATCTTGTCTGAGTACACCGATTTCCCCATCGGACGCACACGGTGGGAGGCAGGCACAGCAGTGCTCCACAGCCGCATCGAGTCATGACACCTTGTCACATGCTCCGTGAATGCGAATGATCAGGGCCCGAGGCCATTGCCCTTTCCCACCCTCCCCCACCGGGGCTGCGGCGGTGCGACATGAGTGGCACGGGCAGAGAAGCGTGCTTTGGAAACGAGCCCTGCGGCCAGCACGAAACGGCCCTGGCTGGGGGCTGCCCCGGGCCGGAGGCTTGCAGGTGGTCCCTGCAGAGTCAGCGGACGCTCTGATGGCAGGAGAGGGGCTGCTCCGTGGGGGCAGTGCCGCCGTGAGGAAGCCTCAAGGTGAGGAGGAGGCCGGGCCTGCGTGGCTGATGTGCCTGGCACCGGTGGAGAGAGTGAAGAGGCGGGAGGCACCCTGGCAGGGCAGCGGGGTAGGAGATGAAGACGGACATATCTTCCTTTTGGAATGTTTCTCCCTGCCTCCTGGCTTAAGCCTTAGACCAAGCAGCAAGCCCAGGTGGTTGGCATTCTACTTTTCTCTTTTCCCAA
This sequence comes from Thryonomys swinderianus, assembly GCA_004025085.1. Classification (NCBI taxonomy): domain Eukaryota; kingdom Metazoa; phylum Chordata; class Mammalia; order Rodentia; family Thryonomyidae; genus Thryonomys; species Thryonomys swinderianus. The sequence goes on from PVIC010011082.1 coordinate 41,039, forward strand.
GCACTGTTACTGAGCCCAAGGCTTTTGCACTGAACTACATCTCCAACACCCCCCTCCTTATTTTGATACCAGGTCTCATTAAGTTGCTGAGTTTCCCAGGATAGGCTCGAATTTGGAATCCCCCTGCCTCAGCCTCTCAGAATGCTGGGATTGTCAGCATGCACCCTACCCCTGGCTATGGTTAACCCTCTTAAGGCCGTGCCTCTCTTTGTCCTGTTGGTGATGCCCTGGTAGGTGGTCATGGCAAGGCCTACGACTCCACCTGCCTTCATCCCTGCTGGCTGCCTGAGCCACTTCTGGAAGAACAGGAAGAGGGCCAGCCTGTGCCTTGTGCCACTTGGGAACTGACCTCATTGTACTTCTGGGAGAAGGCCAGAGCCGGAGGAGCCAGCCTGCCTCCACCAGAGCGACAGCAAAGTGTCCTACTTGGGAGCCAGCCTGGCTGGGGCAGCCCGAGTCTACATCTCGGTTTCAGCCGGAGCAGGATTCACGTCCCAGCTCCCGTGCTCAAGTTATCTAAGATTCCTCAGGTACAAAACAGGGACAGGGCTGCCTACAGTGTGGGTCGTTGTGAAAATTAAATGAGATTCTACCTAAAACAGCCAGCTTGGTGCCAGGCCCAGCATGAGCATCCAGGAAGTGTGCAGCTGTTCCTAGAGCGCACATCCTCATGGACTGATGCTATCTTTCTCTGGGTCAAGCAGGGCTGAACCTGCGATCAGAGGGGTCAGTGGCCCCCTGACATTGGAGAGGGCTGGGGCATGGGCTGCCGGTTTCCATTTGAGCCACAGCTAACGCCTACGTCCTGTCTCCTTGTTTGTCTGTCCATGCATCTGCTTTCAGCTTAAGTCTACCTGACCTACAGCAGTCCAGATCTGATCAACAAATGAACTCAGGGCAAATGATTTCTCAAAGCATTTAGCATAGGTTTCCTTAAGTGGGAATTCTGCTTCCCTACTTTAAATATATATATATATATATATATATATATATATATATAT
>PVIC010011083.1:0-42059 GCA_004025085.1 Thryonomys swinderianus
TTTTTTTTCTAAAATGGAGTATTACTCTGCCATAAAGAATGATGAGATTGGGCCGGAGGGTTAGCTCAGTGGTTCCGGCGCCTGCCTCGCAAGCACAAGGTCCTGAGTTCGATCCCCGGTAACCACATACAATGCCGGGCGTGGTGGCTCACGCCTGTAATCCCAGCACTTGGGAGGCAGAGACAGGAGGATTGCTGAGTTCGAGATTTGCCTGGGCTCCATAGTGAGCTCAGGGCCAGCCTGAAATACAAAGCGACACCCTGTCTAAAAAAAAAAAAAAAAAAAAAGAATGATGAGATTGAATCATACTCAAATGGACATACCTTCAGGACATACTCATACGTGAAATAAATAGGTCACAGATCTGCTGCAAATATTGTATATTTTCTCCGATATGAGAAACTGAAGCTATAAATGTATTGTAGAATGCATGATTGATATTGTGAAACAGAGACAGGGTCTTGCTTTGTAGTTCAGGCTGGCCCTGAGCTCACTGTGTAGCCTTGGCAAGCCTTGAACTCAGCAATCCTCCTGCCTCTGCCTCCCAAGTGCTGAGATGACAGGTTTGAACCACCTAGCCCAGCATTTGTGGTATGTGGTACTCATTACCAGTGGGCATGAGCCACAATGCCCAGTATTGTTGTATGTGGTTATGGGGATCGAACCAGGGACCTTGCCCTTGCTAGGCAGGTGCTAGAACCACTGAGCTAACTCTCTGGTCCAAAAACATAATTCTTAATAACGATTTTCCAACTCTACTCATTACAGTAATAGTTTTGATTAGCTCTCCCCTACAGGTGCGCTGTCCTCTGCCCTAATCATCCCAGAGATCTCATGAGGTTGATAGTTTCACCCCCTGTGATATACAGGGGGGTGTTGAAAGTGTAACAGTCTGGTTAGTGTTTAAGCAACAAGATTGGTATTTAAATAAAGGAACTGATCTCAAATTCCTTGCATTTTTTTCATGGCACCAAACTGACTCATGTAATACTTTGCCGGACAAGGAGGTGTCCACATCAAGCTGTGTAATGCCTGCTCATCAACTACTTGCTATTTTAAAAGTACAAAGAATAGTACAGATTCTGCTGGAAAAGTAAAGAGTCATATTTCATGTATCATAAATGGACCATTTTCTTTTCTGAATGATACAATTCACCAGCTGATTTTCTATGTAATTCAATCTTAAATTATTCTGCTTGCTGACTGTATAAAAAGCTTTGATTGTATCATTTGTAAAGTAGAGAAATAGAAAATTACCTTCAAATACAAGAGATAATATATACAAAGTGCCTGACATAGTGCCTGATACATAAATGTCAAAATGCATGACAGTTTTCCCTTGATATTATCACTACTTTCTATTTTTAACTGCAAGTTTCTACAAATGTCCAGCAGGCAGTTTCTAAAAATTATTTTGAAAACTTATTTGTAGATTTCTGATTTGAAAAATGTAGGTTCTTGCTATAATATGTGAAAATTTTAGGATGAAATAAAAATAATTTAAACTACAAATTTGTTAACTTTCAGACTGAAGATATTACACCCAATCCTAGTGATTTGGCAAGACTTTGATAAATTCAGAAGTTTCCTAGAGGATCACACTTTGACCCTTGGTCCTGCAAAAAGAAATGAAAAGAATGGTTATGGAAACACTGAGATGAGAGCTTTGGATGAATATGGCTAAACCAGTGTCTTAACAAGGATAGAAGCAATAAATTCCCTGTTTGAACCTTCCTATTCCTCCTGAAATTCCTCCCAGAAACTTCCATTGACGGACCAAAAAAAAAGAAAAAAAAACCCAGAGGTACAGAAAAATAAGTAGAGGAAAATTTCAAACAATCTCCCAGCATTTAGAGTAGGATAGATGTGTGACTGACAGAAAACAGTGCTGGAATTATTTGGACTATCACACTGGTAATACAGTATTCTATTGAAATGCACTTACTTAAAAACTTTAGTCAAGACTGCTGAGGATTCAGATATTTCTGTGTTACAAATATGAAAAATGGAATCTAAACTACTTTAAGCAAAAGACTACTTTGACTTACAAATTTGTAAGTTACCCAGATATATTTCAAACTTGAGATTTTTTTTTTTTTTTTTTGCTTTTTGGAGACAGGGTCTTGCTTTGTAGTTCAGGCTGGCCCTGAGCTCACTATGGAGCCCAAGCAAGCCGCCGTGGTCAGCAATCCTCTTGTCTCTGCCTCCCGAGTGCTGGGATTACAGGCATGAGCCACCACGCCCGGCACTGTGGTATGCGGTGTTGATTGTTGGTGGGCGTGTCTCCACGCCCAGCATTATATGTGGTTACCGGGGATCGAACTCAGGACCTTGCGCTTGCGAGGCAGGCACCGGAACCACTGAGCTAACCTTCCGGCCCCAAACTTGAGATTTTTAAACTGGGTCTAAAGACTCAACATTTCTATGAAAAAGACTTTATTTTTTGTGATACCTAGATAAAGTAGCTATCTGCTTCATCTCACTGTTACCTATCCATCATTGATTTATCCTGAAATATATATGTTGTTTGTATGTTTATGTGAATATATGTCTAGTCTTCTCATCACTGTTTTCCACTGGGCGAATTTTAGTCTCATATAGGCTGTTTTCACTAATGTGCATGGGCCTCTGTGGTTGTAGCTGACTATATAGAATCGTAACCCAACAAAAAGGAACATAACCTGTATTTCTAACGAGACCATCCAGGGTTATTATTGGGGCATGTTTTCAGTCATTTCACCATCAATAAAGGCAGAGAAGGAGAAAAACAGTCTTACAAGTGATGCACAGGTGAAAGCTATTGGTGTTTTCGTTTTGGATTCTAACTGTTTCATGAAAGTTTTTGTGAGGAATACATATAAAGATGAGGTTTCAGTGAGATGACTCTGCAATCTAGAAATATTTTGAAGAAGAGAGATAAAGTCAGTCTAGGAGAAAATTGTTCACTCGTTCAAACCAGCCTAGTCAATCGCCCGCGTGCGGGGAGGAGAGACAAAGTAATTTACCAGAAAATGTACAGTATCTGGTAAGGTGTGTTAGTTTCTAGAGAACATTAAATAAGAGTTCAAAGAGCACTCAAAATCTATAAGGAAGTAATCTTTGAAAGGAAATATTTATTCCATGTATCATTAAAATTAAATGGAAAATACAGTGCGTTCACTATGGCAGCTAACAGCAAAATGGTCTTTCATGAGTGTACTTCATATATCGGAGAAGCCTACAAAAAGTGAATCTTTACCATGAAACAGTCATTAATGTGTTAAAAATACTAAAACATGATTTGAGGTGTAGGCATGCTCTGACTGTAGTAGAATGATAAATATGCAAATGAAATTGCCACTCAGTCGATTTTTTTTCTAATCATCCCACTAAAAGGATAGACTTGACTGTTTGGCAGACACTTTAGATTATGCACGTAACAAATTGCTTCATAACTCCTTCAGTATTTTATGTGAACTCTTCAGTACCATTTCTTTTCAGAAAGTTTTGTAATTTTCCCATTTCCCAAACAAAATGTCCAGTATCCTTAACTTAAAGGAGGTGAGCTTAATTTCTGCTCAACTGTCTGTCTACAAGGCATCACAGTTACAATAGAAGGGTCTCTCAGAGGAAAGCAACTCATGTCCTATTGACCAGAAAGCAGAAAGACAAGGGAGGAGTCAGGAAGGGAGACAGACGCTACCAGGCTCTGCCCTCGGTGACCTCTTCACACCAGACCACATCTCATGACAGCCCCTCCACCCCTGAACATCACCACTGCAGAAGTCTAGAAAAATTGAAGTTTTTTTTTTTTTTTTTTTTTTTTGAGACAGGGTCTCGCTTTATAGTTCAGGCTGGCTCTGAGCTCACTATGTAGCCCAGGCAAACCTCGAACTCAGCAGTCCTCCTGTCTCTGCCTCCCGAGTGCTGGGATGACAGGCGTGAGCCACCACGCCCTGCACTGTGGTATATGGTATTGATTGTTGGTGGGCGTGAGTCTCCATGCCCAGCATTGTATGTGGTTACCGGGGATCGAATTCAGGACCTTGCGCGTGCGAGGCCGGCACCAGAACCACTGAGCTAACCCTCCGGCCCCGAAAAATTGAAGTCTGTATGTGAGACACTATAGTCTGTAAGCCACTAGGTTGTATCAGTGCAAAATATAAACTGGTGGGTTGAGCAGCACGGAAACAAGACCTCTCAAATTTGAGAAGTTGAGCTGTGGTGTGGTGTGTTAGAATAGGAAGACAGCTTTCAGGACTCTTGTCTTCTAAGGTGTTCTCCCTGGCTAATCTTCTCACCTGAGGAGAGGGCGGAGCTGTAAGTGTAGTGCTGTAGTGTACTTGGGGTAAGACACGTTATCTAACGTAGCACAGATGGGGAAGAGATTTTAACTGTGACAGAAATCCTCACCAGGTGATTTTCAGTTCTGCAAAAGGACATACCATGCAGTGGCACTTGACTTCCTCGGGTGTAGCTTTGAAAAGTAATCCACAGATAAGAAACCAGAAGTAGCAATAGATGGGATCCTTAGACTTGAAGACGCAAATGGGAATGTTATGTGAGGGCTGAGCGGCCTTCTACAACTTCTTTGGTAATTGCTTGTGAGATCAGAAGAGAAGCCTCAAGTGAACCTGCATCCTGGGCCAGGGACTTGATTGCAAACTTGAGGAACTCTGAGAAGCAAATGGAAATACGTGGTGCTCACAACCCTGACCCAATGAAGTGATGACATAGATGGTGTGGGGTTTTTTAAGCTAATAAGTGTGTTGTAGGTAAATTGTGACACAGTCTGGGCATGGTGGGTCATGCTGTAATCCCAGCACTGGGGAGACAGAGGCAGGAGAGTTGCTGAGTTCGAGGCTTGCCTGGGCTACATAGTGAGCTCAGGGCCAGCCTGAACTACAAAGTAAGACCCTATCTCAAAAAAAAAAAAAAAAACCAGAATGATTAAACATGGCTCCTTTATAATAGAAAGGTATACTTTTTATAAGTAAGCCTTCTCATTTCCCATACATTTCAATGCCAGTCAACAGGGTAGTGATACCGAAGGAATGTGTGTGGTACATTGAAGAGGCTGCCCAGGGATTTAGTTCAGCGGCACCACGCCCGCCTCATAACACAAAGTCTTGAGTTTGATCCCCTGTAACAGAAAATAGAATAAGATGCTATTCACAAATTTTCTCCCAGAAAATAAATATCCTTGTTTCAAGTTTAGTTTGCATTTTCTACGCAGGTTTATTTTGTACTCCTTAGAGTCACTACATTCTAATTTATGTTTCCAGACTCAAGAATGCTCCTGAGTTAGAATCTTTGAATTGGATAGAGGGTCTACATCTTTCAGGTGTCTCCTTCAGCATCCCTGCTGGTGGCAATGGAAGCATTTTTTTTTCTTTTTGAGACAGGGTCCCGCTTTGTAGTTCAGGCTGGCTCTGAGCCCACTATGTAGCCCAGGCAAGCCTGGAACTCAGCAATCCTCCTGTCTCTGCCTCCTGAGTGCTGGGATGACAGGCGTGAGCCACCACGCCCAGCACTGTGGTGTGTGGTATTGATGGCTGGTGGACGTGAGTCTCCACGCCCAGCGTTGTATGTGGTTAGCGGGATCGAACTCAGGACCTTGAGCTTGCAAGGCAGGCGCTGGAACCACTGAGCTAACCCTCCGGCCCAATGGAAGCATTTTTAATAGATGGTGCTAGGAGTAGCTGTGAAGCCATTCACTCCTCAGGCCCAGTGCGTCTTAAGAATATGAGGTAGTTCAGGAAATAAAAGGATTGGGTTCTTTTCCTCTTAATTGCTCTTCCATTAATAATGGTACTAATTATGAATGAGAACTTTTGGAAAGGGATGTGTGCCATGTGGCTGTGTTCGCTACAAGGTCACATCAGAGACCTCCAAAATTTCATTAGAGAAGCCAAGGTCAATATCGTGTCATGTCCAATGCCTAGTAATATAACATGATGGCCTGAGATGCCGAGAGGAAAAGGCAGTGAATGGTTTATCTAATAATGCCTCAAAGGTCAACGTAGCCTTATCCCTGTACCATGGAAAGGCAAAGAGAGACAAGACCCACAACTTGCTAAGTAAGTTCCAAACACCATGCTTGAATATTTCATGTAGAATTTATTACATACCGTTTTATCAGTGTATTTATCTACCCATTATATTTATTCAATATATGTATCATTACATGAAAGACAATGTTTAACCCAAAATTGACATTATGATGAAGAATTTCTTTTCTATAAGTCAAATAGAAAGAGAAAATGAGTATACACAATTCCAGTGAACTATCAACTTTTAGACCTCTGTTTTATTTGGTTTTTGAGCACATGGTTATTTAACAAAGTTTCAGACATAGCCTGTATTGTCAGGGCACATTAAGTGGGTAAATAAGTCACACACTAATTCACTGTATATTAAGTTAAAAATGTACAGTCTGGACAGCAAAATTACTCTAGTTTCTTGGTTTAAAATACACCTTCAACCATAATAAAATAGTAAAAAGAAGGTGCTGAAATTCTAGGGCCTCATAGTTGGAAGAAAAATCAAAATGACTGTTAAAGAAGCACATGGTGCTGAAGCATAAGGTAGAATTCCATTTCTCAGTTGCTTCCGGGGGTAGTGGTGTTAGCTTCGATGCTTATATTTTGGGGAGAGTTAATGTGTTCTAGGTCCTGTGGAATGAACTACAGAGAGAGAAATAAATCAACTCCTGGCCTCGAGGATAACTTCACATAACAACACAGTGTGAGAAGTGCAACATAAAGTATTTTTTCAGAGATATGTAGGATTATATAAGAGGTCTGCTTAACCTCAAAAATTAGTGAGTGTGTGGGTGAGGAGAGGACATTAAGAAATGGGTCATCTAAAGATTCCCAGAGACAGAAATACTGAAGTGAGTTTAAAAATTTTTTTTTCTTTTTTCCTGCAGGAATTAGCATGTAGGAAAGAGGGAAGGCATTGCAGGCAGAGTATTACATAAGACAAGTTCATGGAAGCAGCGTGGAGAATACTCTTTAGAAAAAGCAAAACTCAGTGCAAGCGGGCCTTTAGCAGTCTGTGATACAAGGGGAAAAGCACCGGAAGCTGGGCTAAAGCAGTGGACTAGGACAGAATAAAACTGATTTGACAGAATTGAAAGGGAAGAACAGATACACTCTGGTCCCTGAAAGTAGGGACGCAATAACAGAGCAGAAAGAGATCTCTGCCAGGGGGCTTCCTCCTTTGTAGAAAAAGTAGGAACTGAAAGCACATCTACATTAGCCCCAAACCTAAATTACATCATGATCCTAACAAAAGGAAGAAAACCCTTCATAACAGCACCGGAAGTCACCAGACAAAGCTGCCGATAAGGGTTGAGGTCAGAGAGAAGAGCTCCCAAAGCGCAGACGAGCCTGTGGGCCGGTGAGCAGGAAGATGGCGTAGAGAGCGACAGTTAAAGATCAGATCACATACCCGGTTCGCAACGTCCAAAATGAACAAAAGTCCAGGCCACGCCCCGAGGACACCATGGAGAGTTTTGAGCGTGGTGCCATTTGTCTGTGTCCCCAGCTACTCCAGGGCTTGAGTCCAGCAGATCAGCGGTTCAAGGCCACTAGCAAGACTTTTGTCTCAAAATAAAAACAAGAAGAGCTGGAGATGTGCCTGCAAAGGCCCTGGGTTCAATCTACAAGACTATAAACGAACAAAGCAGGTGATGTAATCCAACTAGGAAGGCAGTACTGGGAGGACGCAGCAGCACAAAAAGGTCAGAGGAGTGTGGTGACAGGTTTAGCCACAGGAGACATAAAAAACTTGTCAAGGACCAAGTCACTGGAGCCCTACCAGGCCCCGGTCCAAGCCAAGTCGGAAGCCAGGTCAGTTCACTGTTACTTTATAGATAAATTGCTGACATAAAGACCCTTGTGTTTCTGCTGTGAGAACGTGTGGTCTTTCGATCTGCAGAAGGGTCAAATGATGGAGAGATTTAATGAGTTCTGCTGGACCCGTTACAGAGTTATAGGAAAGATGCCAGGACAATCATTGCATATGTTTTCTTTCTTTCTTTTTCTAAATTATATGTGTGCTGTGATTTCAAATTGCTTAACATAAGCCAGAAGAACCAGACTTAGGTGTCCCAGCTGCTTACAAAGATGCAAATTTTGGTTAGCCTTTCTTAGGTACTGTAACATTTCATACAGTTTTCTAGAAGAATGTAGCAAAATTTGATAGAGTTTTTTCAATCCAAAAGACTTCTGTTTCGGGACCAGTTTAACATGTAGTTGCTTTGTGACTATAGCTAGCTACTTAAAATCTGGATATTCACTGTACTCATCCATAATGTGGGTGTGGATGCTAGTATATATACATTACACTGTTGTGACTTAGAAAATATGTAATTTATAAAAGTGCACAGCAAAGTATGAACAACTCAGGGGATGATAGACATGATGTAATTATAAATAAATAGTATTAATACATATAACACACTCTAACTCAAGATGGACCTGCTTTCTCCCCTATAGTAGAAATGTTTACATCTGAGAGCACCATGGAACTTTAAAAATAAACCAAAAAAGTGCTAAATCTGTACAGTTTAACTCTTATTAAGAGATTCAAGGAGAGTCTGTTCCATGTAAATATATTCTTGTTCTAAGTTTTTATTGAACTCTTGCTAATTTTACCTTTCTAATGAAAATCAATCTCTTTTGATTGAGGAGGCAGGTTCTGTAATTTATTTCACATCTGACCAGCCACCTAAAATTGCCTACATGAGTGGATACCGCATAAATCTTAGGACTGTTTCATTCTCTGACTCTTTACGTGTTGGATTCTACATAACCTCAATGTTAACAGACCACCAAAGTTGGCCATGAGAAAACACTGAGATTATATTTCATAGGATCTTCACAATTCTGAAATTAGATCATTCTGTAGGACCCAATGCATTTGTAAACAGCAAGCATGTCTGATACGAGAACAAAATTACAAATGAATACCTTTTTGCCACTGTAAACCATGTACTATAAAGAGACTCAACACCTAGATCAGTTCTCTGTTTCCAGAGATGCTCTTTCACCGTGGTTAAAGTCATAACAATTAGAATCATGGTGGGCTCTGCCATATTAGCACCATGTACCTGCCCCTGATTTGTCACCGTCAAGTAGGAAAGTAGCAAATTCCTTATGTCACTGTTTTTGGTGTTGCTTTGTTTTGTTTGTTTTTACCTTGGTGGTGGTGCATAAGCAAGCACCAGCACAGAATAACCTGGACAGTTTAGCTGTGGTTGGATTGGTTGAGTGTGCACAAAATCAAGAGCTTTCTACTTCTGCTTTAGAACTTGCCTTCAGTTCATCTTAATTTGGACAGCTAACCATATCATGGAACACCATAATAGTTCTGGGCTGCTCTAAACTTAGAACAGATACAAAGCAAACCTGGCTGATTGCTTTTCACAGTTGGAAATGAACGTTACATTTCCTTTTGTGACTTTGCAGAAAGAATTGTCATGGATTTCACATCTCAGAATGATAGAAAAGTATTCCACTGTAATGCCGGATGCCACGAACCCATTATCAGTTTCACGGGCAGCAGTGGAAGTGCTGTTGGCAAGGCGGGACCCCCAGGAGGCTCGCGGGGAGAGGCACCCCTGGCCCGGTCCAGCCTCGGCCTGCCAGCGTTCTTTCCTCTTAGGCCAAGTAACTCCAATCTTTGGCTCCATAGTCAAGTTCTCCTCTTTCCTAATCTCTTTCTGCCTCTTTTCTAATAAATGAGATGGCTATTAAAAATCTTATCTGGCCTGGGACATATACAGACCCCAAATCATACTGCCTTGACCTACTCCTCCTCTGCATCTTGGCCCAATTCCTACATTTTCATTACTCCCCAATAATGGCACCAAATTAAAACTTGGCCAGTAGATTAACCCGCCCATGGAAGTACAGCTCTCGTGACCTGATCCCCTTCCAAGAGCCTCTCACCTCGGAACACTGGAGACCTCGGAGGACATTTTAGATCTAAAACCATCACAGGCATTATTATATCATCTGCTGAAAGCTGGCTCGATTTTTATCATTTGTTATAAAAAGACTAGAAAACATTATGTTTACAGTTTGCATCCTGCCAGGAAGCACATACTGTCGATTTGTATCCATGTTAGTGATGCTAAGTTTGATTATTTGATTAATGCGTGGTTATCTGATTGTTTGGGAAATATTTGGCTCTGGGTGACTAAGTATTTACAGTTGTTTTACTGCCCATACCTTCCCAAAACTTAGAGCTCATTTGCAATGGTGTTTGTGTATTGAATTTCCCCCACATATAACCTCAGGTTTCAAACTTCAGAACCGCGAGGGTTACATAAATGTAACCTGGGTGAGAGTAAATACAGTTTTCTATTACCTTTTTGTCCCTCATCTTCAAAATAATGTATTGGAATGGCAACAGTCATGAGTGGCATATATGTATTTATCTCTTTCATTTGATCACCTGTATGTATTTATTCAATGATCTAAACATATAGTATATTTTTCTTTTTGTGCTAAAATTATGTCAAATGTTTCTGGTTGAAGTTTATTATATATGTGCTATTCTAGGGAGAAGGATCCCGCTATATGTTTCTTAGAAAACTATATTCTTTTTTTTTTTTTTTTGAGACAGGGTCTTGCTTTGTAGTTCAGGCTGGCTCTGAGCTCACTATGGTGCCCAGGCAAGTCTCGAACTCAGCAATCCTCCTGCCTCTGCCTCCTGAGTGCTGGGATGACAGGCGTGAGCCACCATGCCCGGCTCAGAAAACTATATTCTTGAAACAATTATTTTCTCAGTATTCGGGCTATAACATGCATTTAGGATGGCTCTGTTTCATGGTTCAAACTGTGTGCTGCTCTTAGGTCTTGATTTGTAAGGCATTGTTTGAAGAGTTCAGAAAGGATTTGTTTCTTTTCCTACCTTCTGTGTTGTTTCTGTCACCTCAATTCTTTTGCCTACATAATATTAGTCTTCATCTATGTTTTCTATAATCCTTCTTGTCTAAAATATCCTGTCTCTGTTTATTTTTTCTATTAAAAACCAATTACTAGATGGATTAGTCATTTTGCATTTTTCCTCTGGAAGATCAGTCCAAACAATAGAAAGAAAATATCCTTGATTAGTTTGCATGTTTATACTTTAGCGCATCAAAATCAACGTGGTTTGTGTCCTCTATTAGTGAATATTAGGATTTTTAAACAGATTGCAAATACAGTCAATGCTACGAGGAATAGTTATGTACCTGTATTATTTTAAACTTGTGGAGGTATAGTTTAAAAATAGCTTCCTAGGTGTGAGACAGTTGGATCAAAGAACAGAATATATGATCTTTAGGTTTTGGAATATGTTCAAATATTGATTTGCACATTCTCTGCTTTCATCAGAAGTGTGTGACAGTATCCATTTCTTCCTAACCTCTTTAATACACATTCTACCTAATCAGTAGTTATGGCATATTAGTATTATTCCCATGTGCAGGTGACAGTTGATAAAGTTTGTTTACCAAATCATAAGAATAGCTATCTCTCTTAAGCATCTCACTTAGAAGTCCTCATGCCTTACTTTTTGGATTTATCCAAAAAAGAAACCCCCCCCCCAAAGTCTGAAACATGTAAGAACGTATCAAAAATGAAAACATGACAAAGTTAAATATTGTATTAAAAGTGTACATTGTGCTTCATTTATCTTGGGGATTTTTTTTTTGAAATTCATATGACTAAGTGAAACAATATTGTATGAGGTCTGTAAAAATAAATCCCTCCATAAAGCATTATTACTTACATTCAAAAGAAATCTGCCTGGCGTGGTGGCTCATGTCTGTCATCCCAGCACTCAGGAGGCAGAGGCAGGAGGATTGCTGAGTTTGAGGCTTGCCTGGGCTACATAGTGAGCTCAGGGCCAGCCTGAACTACAAAGCAAGACCCTGTCTTAAAAAATAAATAAATAAATGTCCTCAAAACACACACACACACACACACACACACACAAAATTTAAAGAAAACTTGTTAGTAGACTTTATATCTCTATTTTTATTGAAGCTAATTTTCCTTAACGGCCCTTGAGTTTCCCTTAGCTCTTGTCTTTGCTTTTTGCCTAACTGCTTTTCTGATAGAGCATCATATCTCTTCAAGGAAAAATGACTTAAATAGAGCAACCATTTGTTTATACTGACTCGTACATTCTATAGAAGCAAGGGCAGGAGAGGTCATCTGTGCAGACGCATGTGCTATAGCGATGCAGAAAGTAAGGCTTTCCACCATCACCATGAATAAAGTTGCCATCCTAAACCTTTGTCTTCAACATCGCCGATATGTGTGTTTTCCCAACAGAATGAATTGTAGCTACTTTTGCTTTCAGTCTATTAATTACATTCATAAAACTTTTGCAAGAAAAGAAAACATTTCCTTTTCTGAGAAGAAACTTACAGGTCAAGATTAATTATATATGAACACGTGCTGTATGGATTTGTCCGTGGTTGTGTAGGATAAGAGCATGAGGGTGTTGGACATGGTCAGCTCATCTAGCAGTTCAACCTGACCCAACTCGCTTGCTTCATTCTGTCATTGATTAATATAATTAGATTCTTCCCCGGTTCCTGCATGGAAGCCAGATTCAGTGTCGTGTGATCTCTCTCTGTCACAGAGCCATCCTTCTCAGGGCTCACAGAAAAATCTGTCATTGGCAGGCTCACTTACCTGCAAGGCGACCTCTCCTCACTGAATAGGACCTTGAGGTGAACAGATAGTTTTCCTGGCGGACGTACAATGTACCACATCCCTACAAGACAGCAGTGCAGTGCAGACCCTCTTAAAGATCCCTTAAATAACTCTCAAGTTTTAAAGATGAGTGAGCGAATGAAAGACATTTGGATCTTATATTCTACGAATGACATTGAATAACAAAATTTCTGGAGACAACAAACTCTCATATTTATATAACATTTAACTACCAAATGTTTTTATGTTCATTGTGATTGTCAGTGGTTGTAGTTTTTCATATATAGCCTTCTGGTCCAAGCCCCATTCTGTCACATGTATAGCAGTAGGTAAATAACATAACTTTAAGACAAAAAAATGTAGACTTAAGAATAACAATCATTCTTCGTAATAAAAATAATGAAAAATAATTTCCTCTTTTCCACTACCAAGAAATGCAATTTCTCTTCTCTGAGGTCACCAACATTAACAGAAATTTGTTGGTGTTTCAAAAGACTCATTATTCTGGTTTCCTCCAGTAGTCCCACCTCACGATACCCAAGTCATAACAGATATTTGACAGCAAGACAGAAGAAATGCAAAAGCAATTTTAATTAGTCCTTTGTTCTGGGAAGCTCATTTTTTTGTCTGGTGTGTTCTCTTTTATTCTTTGAAATAAGTTCTTACCATATTCTTTGGTGCTCCACAGTAAGGGGTGAAATTATTGAATTAACATTTCTTTCTTGTAATCTCTCTAGCCTGATTTCAGGGCCATCTCTGATCCTAAAAACATGACTTTGAACTTATAAATTCAAATTATGGGATTAGCTAGAGATCCAAAATCCTAACCAGATCTTCCGAAACCTCCTTAGGCACCCATATTTGATGCTGTAAAAGATTCTTGCCAAAGCTACTAGGACAACTTTCCTCACATTTAAAAAGCAGTTCAGGGGGCCCAAGATTTAGCTCAGTGTTTCCTGCACCTGCCTCGCAAGCGCAAGGCCCTGAGTTCAATCCCCAGTAACCACATACAATGCTGAGCGTGGAGACTCACACCCACCAGCAATCAATACCACATACCATAGTGCCAGGCGTGGTGGCTCATGCCTGTCATCCCAGCACTCGGGAGGCAGAGGCAGGAGGATTGCTGAGTTCCAGGCTTGCCTGGGCTACATAGTGAGCTCAGGGCCAGCCTGAACTACAAAGCGAGACCCTGTCTCAAAAAAATAAATAAAAAATAATAAAATAAAAAGCAGTTCATTAAAGTCTACTCCTCTGGCTAGCTCAATCATTTTCTCCCTAAAATTTCATTTGGGCTAATAAGTAAAAAATACATAAATACTTTTTTTAAAAACGGAAATGAAGTAAGACAAGTGGCAAGACAAGATAAGTTTTCTTAGTCTCACAGCAAAGACCAAATTGCCCACTTCAGGTGAGTTTTCAGAGATACTTTTCTCACTGAGGCACTTGTGGTGTAGACATGGATGCTAAGTACTGCACAAGGATAGATCCATTTTGAGAGCTTTCACACCTACAAGGGTCTTAAATAACCAAAGCAATGAATAAAATGGCTGTCAATAAAAACAAAATGGCTTCCAATAAAAACAAAAGAGGAGGAAAAAAACCAAAAACATGTTTTAAAGGAAAGCAATTTAAAGAGTTGTTGTAAAGAAAACTATGCCAGGGAGACCAACAATGAAACAACTGTAGTTGAGCATAAAGATGGTGACGTTTTCCTTTCCATCTAAAAGCATACCACTTAGGACAGCTCTGAAATGTGAAGTTACCTTCAAGGATGCAAGTGGCCTTCGATGGCACCTCACTCAAATGGCGAAGACAAATCCCAGATCAAAGACGAATCCCAGAAAGTGAATGGAGCACTCTGGGTAAATGAACTTTATGCCTGAATAGACTGCAGGGGAAGTGTTTGACTTGAATAGATCAGCCGACTCTGGCCTTCGAACCTAAACCAAGCTGAATTTTTCCCCAGTGTTAAAGGACAGAGACAAAATTATTAATCAATTGTTTTGCTCTATTGTACATTGCCTGGTGGTAAAACCTGCTGAACTTGACATGTTCACACTGATAAAAACTAAGCCCAGTAGAGGATGAATCAGAAGACAACTTTTAATGTTTTTCCAAGGTACAAAGAGTTTAAGTAAGCTAATACTCCGAGCCTCATTTTCTGTCCAAACACATAAGTGCTTGTACTCCTTGGTATATTCACTACTTTTACGGGGCAGACTTTCTAACAAAAATTTCATGGCAATTCTCATTTTAGATATAGAAAAAAATATGTGACAGAAAACACGTATTGAAACAGTGTAATAGTCTTAACATTTCAGTACTCTTCAACACAAGAATCCTAATGACCTCTAGGTCTTAAAAAAAGGATCACTCTGACATTGAAATGGGCGTGTCCTTGGAAATGCTCCATGTTGTATTATGGTTTCATATAAAACATCCTTCGAAAGGCTCATGGGTTCAGAAGTGACACTTCCAGAAGGTCATTGGCTGCTGACGGAGCCAAGCTCCTTAGTGTATGAATTCATCACTGAGTTTGTGGTTGAGTGTGTTGGAGTGTCGGGGGCCTGGTTGGAGACTGCAGCTAGTGGGGGAATGGTACAGATGGGTAGATTCTGGGCCCTGGTTCCACGCTCTCTTCCTGACTCTCCTTGGCTTTCTTCCTCCTCACTACCATCGCTTAAGTCATTTCTTCTTCCATGTCCTTCCTCTGTGTGGTTTCGACCTTATAGTCAGCCAACCATCCAGTGAAATCTCTAAAACTGAGTATAAATAAACCATCTCACCCATTAAACTGTGGGTATCAGGGAATTTGTCTCCTTGATGGAAATGTGACTAATACACACAGGCTTTTATTTTAACTTCTATGTGTTTATACCTCACTTCAATCTCAACAGTCTGGGAACACAGAACCAAGCAGTGTTTTGGGGGTGTGGTCCACTGTGACACAGAGGACACCATGTTCATTTTTCTTAATGCTTAGTTTGATTTATGCATTTGCGATTGAGTAATGATGTAACAGTCTATTTTAAAAGATTAAATAGAATGCCATCTGTACAGACACATATACTCCAACGGATTGAAATCTAGCATAAATGGAAAGAGATCTTTTGTATGTATGTTCTTTTGAGATGAAATCTCACCCTGTAGTTTAGGCTGGCCTTGAACTCACTACATAAACCAAACTGGCCTGAGAATCCTGCCACAGCCTCCCAAGTGCTGGGATTCCAGGTGTGTATCATGATGCCCCACGGAAAAAATTCCCTTTTACACACACACACACTTCAGCTACTGATTCTTGTAATGGAACCTCGTGTGTCAACCTTCCTAGGGTGCAGTGTTGAGGTGTTTAGCATAACACCAGTCTACATGCTGCAGTGAGGGAATATATTTAGTTGATGTGAGCATATAAATCAGGTTTAGTAAAACATTCCTATCCTTGTATCATTAACCCTCGTTCAATGATGTGAAACCCTTAAGAGAAAACACCAAATGCAGCCAGAGAAAGAATTCTGTCTCCAGGATTCCTTGGGACATAAAACCACAAATTAATTCTCACAGGAATGTCTAGCCTACCGACCTTCCCTACAGTTTGCAAATGTATTTAATTCCTCTCCGTATCTGTCTTGTATGTTGTTGGAGGCAGGCACACTGTTTTTTGTCTGCAGCACCCTAACGTGCTAATTGCATGGGCCGATACCAGAAAACAAAATCAGCAAATACCAAAAAGAAGAGCTCCTCGGTATGCAAGGGAAGAGTCTTATCCCCTCTCAGTTGCCTTGCCAATTAAACGCAGGCTCTAGGTTACTAGGATATGCAAGAACTCTGCACACAGATGATGAGTTCCACTCACATGTCTTCTACCCACTAGTGTGCATGTGTGTCTGCCGTATGTATCTTTCTAGGAGTTCCACTTGCCCCACAGCTCTGTCGTGCCCTAAAGCAGCAGAGATTCCCCAGGAGGACGTCCTGCCTGTGTTGTAACAGAGCACATCTTTGCCTTGTTTCCTGTTGTCTCTCTTTCCACTAAGGTGTGTGGCTCAAAGAAATGTTATTCTCAGCACATTTCAAGTCCTGCTAGTATTTAAAAGTAGGAAATGTCTCACTGTGTCACCATCCAGTTGTGCATAGTGTGACAACCTCTTCATCTATTCCCTTTTTAATGGTATGTTTGCAAGCATATAATTGCCTTAATATATATCTTATCCAGAATATTAAGTATCAAACATATTATCAGATATGCATGTAACATACTATGATCATATCAGTATGCTATTCTCCCTTATTATTCCCCTCCTTTGGTCTATCTTCTAATTTTATGTCCACTTAATTTCCTCTAGCTTACAAATATAAGAGATAAAGGAAGGAGTGACATAAGGGAAGGGAAGGGAAGCATAGGGGAAAAGAAAATAATTAAGATGTGTTCCTTTTTCCATGCACATGCTACCAAACATTTATTGGTTTTGTATTTTGATGCCATGCATTATGACTAGGGCGATATTAAATTTTAATGCAGATTTGATTTTCATTTCCCCAGTAGCTACATAGGTTGAAGGTTTGTTTGTTTGTCTGTTCATATATGGGCCATTTGGACTGCTTCTTTTGAGAAGTATCTATTCATTTCAGTGACTCACTTATTGTTTGGATTACTTGCTCTTTCTTGGTAAGTGATTGTGTTTTTTAAAATATATTAAGTATATTAATCCTTGGGTACAGTAGAAGCTGGCAAAGATTTTCTCTCGTCCTGAAAATTGTCTCTTTTTTTCTTGTTTCCTTTGCTGTTCAGAAAATTCTTAGTGCGATGTGATCCCATTTGTTGACACTTGCTCTTATTTTTAAGCAGTGAGGTTCTGACGCAGCAGTAAGGTGTTGTTGGCTGTGCCCTTATCTTGAAGTGGCCACCCTCTGTTTTCTTCTACTAGTTTTTTTATAGTTTATTCTACTCGTTCTCTTAATTATTGAAGTTACTGAACCCCCTAGTGCCACACATTTTCTACTGACAGATACACCAGTGTCTATTTCCAGGCTACCGTGCCCAGTTTCCAGTCTTCAATGTTTTTCTTGCTTCTTCTCTGGTTTCCATCATATGTCTGTACAAATATAGGCTCTAAATTGCCACTTGTGAATGACATTATCCAGCAATGATGAAGTAATTCTGCAAAATTTTTATCCAGCAGATCCTCTTCTCTAACAGAGAGGGTATTTTCATTGTCCATAAAATTAATATGGCAATTAATTATTTTATTTATTAATTGTATTTATTATTTTTATTTATTATGTATTATTTTAATAATATGGTGATTAATTATGGTAAAGAGGAAGAAATGAATCTCAAAGGGTTATGCAAAACTGCTAAGGAAAATTGGAGGGAAAGAAGGAATTTAGACGAGAGGAAGGAAAGAAATAGGGTCTTAAACTTGCTAGAAGAATTTTCCCATGTTAAATGAGTCTCTTCTGAACCCCAAGTATCAGAAACCATATCCAGGAGCCATGAAAATGTGGAGAGGTCATAAGAATGTGAAAGTCCCTCTCCTAATAATACATACATGATTTTTTTGTTGCTGTTACTAATGGTAATGTAGCTGAATCTTTTCTTTTTAAATCAACTAAGCTTGTGTGAATTGACTCAAAGATTTATGCTTCATTGAACAGAAGCACAGCTCATAAAAATATAAATTACCATATATTAATTTGGTAAATTAAACATAAAGCAGTCAAGCCTGTCACTTGAAGGCATTGTGGTTTAGACTAAAATGAACAGAAAGTGGAAGTAAAAAGAATATATATATATGAGACAAACTTCTCAATGAATATATTTAGTATTGTAAATATATACTGATAATTTTAAAGGGATGAGAAAATAAAGGAACATTATAAAATTATAACTAAGTGTAGTAAGTTTATTTAGACTTTTTTATTAAACCCACCATAGAAATATTCTTTCTTTGGCCTCATACCTCATTTCAGTGTTAAATGGGCACTTTGCTGAGGAGGACAAAGAATAGCTCATCAATGAGACGGGAGTCAGAATCTCATGAAATGTATAGTTCTTGCATTATTCTCATAGTTACTTGATATCTCTAATACTTTGTAATTCATAAAACAATATTAATAATTTAAATGGGCACAGTTACAATAACTAAGTAGAAACCATGATAATATGCTTGCATACTATCTAAAACATAGTCATTTGGTTTATAGAACACAAGTAGTTAGACTATTTGCTCTTGTTAATACTTAAGACAGGAACTATGAAGCTTATTGGAATTCCTAGAACACTCCTCTATACCCTGTCACAGATATTTCAAAGAGAGATTATGTGGTCAAATAAGTTTAGAAATGGTGAATTAAACCCATTTTTGACTGTAAGTCTTTTTAAAGCCTTTAATAGGCTAATTTCAAGTATGATCCTCCCAGAGAAGATACAGTATACAGTGGTTCTAATGGATTTGGTCAAGCAACTCTCTGTTCATTGAGCATTTTTAAACTTGAATAGTCCTCAGCATACATGTTAGAAATTTTTCAAGAAATTCTTGAAAGAAATGTCCCAACTTTTTCTGTATTTTTACTTTTGACGTGCTTTGCTGTCAACGACCACACAAGTCCCCACCTACCCTTAAAAACACCTCTGAGACCAATTAATCATTAACTTTTGATAAACTCACCGATTTTGAGATGACCCCTCACTCTTCTGGCAAATTTAAACTGAGCTCAGTATCTACAGTCTACATTTGGAAGGTGTCTTCCTCCCATCTGTTTGCCATCAGGTCACCACCCACTAAACTACCCCCTCTGCTAAACACACACACACACACACTCATACACACACTTAAACATTTGTGTTTCTCCAACAGTATTTATGGATCATAGCGGGAAGGTGCCTCTCCTCCACTGTAAGCAAGGAAGTTTGGCAGATTTACACATATCCAGCTCCTGAGTTGACCATCTTGTCTCCTCGGGCACCTCTTCCTCCACAGCAGTTACCTGGTCCGTGATAAACCCAAGAACCATTCAAACCAGTGAACACAAAGAGAGTAATTTGTGGGCTCCTTTTCTGATGACTGTCTGAAATGTTTATTGCCCCAGGTGATTTTTCCATAAGGATGCTATAAACTCTCAGCAACTCCATCCTGGTTTGATTTTTGTTTTATTTTATGAATCAAGAGTTTGGGTACAAATAAAATAGATTCCTGAAAGTAGGAGTTAAAAATAAATAAACCTGCTTTGTGTGGTGGCTCACACCTATAATCCCAGGAGTCAGGAGGCAGAGGCAGGAGAATGACTATGTCCTCGAGGTACATTCATTTGAGTATAAATGACTCAAATTTATCATTCTTTATGGCTGAGTCATACTCCATTTTATAGGGTTTGTTAGATATGTTAATTAAGCTCAGTCAGTAGAGCATGAGACTCTTAGATTTGTGAGTTTTCCCCTTCTATCTCCTTTCTTTTTACATCTCTAGTTAAGCACTAGTACAATAAATAAAGTCTCCCTTCTAAAATAATTTCTATTACTAGAAAAGGAATACTTTACTATTTTTCTATTCTCACTTATTTTCATAAGGCCTTCGAGAGCAGAAATCTTATTATCTTTTTATCCCAATGTACTGATAAAACACAATGACTGGTCCATAATTAGGATTTTCTAACATTTTATTGAATTCATTAGTCTTTACCTGACCCTTTATCAAATCTTTAGATATTTTAACATACTTCAATATCCTTGATAAATGAGTGATATGATTATCAATTTTAAAAACTTAAAGTAAACGGAGACAGTAGCAAAGAAAACAATGAAAAATCTGAAATCTACTACTTTAATTTACTTAGCATCAAGTCATCTGGACTATGAGACTTCCATGAACTTCAGAAGAAAATCTTTGCTACTAGTTATCACTAAATAGTAGCAGCATAATCCAAATATCATGCTTTGTCCCTGCTTCTTCTTTTTACCAAAAGTATCTCATGTCTTTGTTTCTGCATGATATTTTAAATCAATTCTCAAGGAGTTTAGTTTCAGCTGCCACTGGTATTACTAATATGTAATAATTAGAATCATAGGCTTGTCTCATTTGTACAATGTAATATTAAGCAGATATCATCTGGGGCCACTTATAAACTCTTTACTGAAAGCACAGCATAGCCCTTGTTTAGGAAGATTTCTTTGTCTCTTAAATTTGTAGAGGAGATTCAGAAATACATGGACGTGTACAATAAAGTTTCATGCTATAAGATGTTGACCACCTGGTCTTCTATTTCTTTTTTCTTTTTTTCCTATTTTTTCCCTTTGTTTAGTTCACCCCTTTCTCCAAAAAAATTTTAGTTTATTTATGTACATATATACATGCTTTATTTATACAATTTGTGTCCTATTTACAGTCAATAGGCATCAATCTTTATTCCACAGATCATTTTTCAATTGATTTCTCATCTGTTACATATCTTGAAAAAATTGTCTTCACCCAATATAAGATTTCTTCAAAACTATGAGGAAAGAATTTTTAGGAAGATTGTTATAG
This sequence comes from Thryonomys swinderianus, assembly GCA_004025085.1. Lineage (NCBI taxonomy): Eukaryota > Metazoa > Chordata > Mammalia > Rodentia > Thryonomyidae > Thryonomys > Thryonomys swinderianus. Next base: position 21,224 of record PVIC010011083.1, read on the forward strand.
TACATGAGGTAGTAAGGACTGGGGACACTATTATACTTTTTAGGCACTGAGACACAGGTGTCAACAGTTTGAAAAGCAAACTAAATATCTGTACTTACTGAGCAATTACTATGTGTCAGACTCTGTTTTAAATACTTTGCACTAATTCATTTCATCTTGATGCCAAATTTTTGCAGTAGTTTTGTTTATTATCCCCATTTTACACATGAAACACGACTCCTGGAAGTAATATGTTTCGCTTGAAGTCACAAAGCTATAAGTGGAACAATTGAGATTCAAAGCTAGGCATTTTGCAAGGGACTATGCTGGGCTGCATTCTTTTCTTCTCAAGAAGTCTTCAGTCAGTCCAGACTGCCTTGCCTTTAAAGCCCATCCTCTTTCCACATCCTCTACTAAAGCCCAGAGTACTAAGAGTTTCATAGTTCTCCTTCTGGCTCTACCAGAAGTATCTAAAAAGTATAATAGTGTCCCCAGTCCTTGTTACCTCATATACTGTAACAATCTTCCTAAAAATTCTTTCCTCACAGTCTTGAAGAAATCTTATATTGGGTGAAGACAAGACATCTTTAAATAGGCTGCTTGAGAGTTTTTAAAACTTACTGGAAAGCTGGTTTTTTTTTAAACTTTATACATGATCTTAGCCAGAAGACTGAGAAGTGATTGTTTTGTTCTTTTTTATTTTTCTTTGTGTGTGTGTGTGTGTGTGTGTGTGTATTTTATGGAACTCATCAATTCGAACTCTAGGGTTCGGTCTTTAGTTACAGAACTACTGTTTTGAGAACCGTATTCAGTACAGGTATATTTAACTGAAGAAAATTATTTGGGTGTTTACCCTGTGTGACGGAACAAGAAAACAATTACCTTATTTTTTTTTTATATTTTGAGAAAATGCACCTGATTCTTTCAGTGCCTGGTTATAATTTTGCCATAGTGCAGCCTCCTCAGTCCATCCATCAATCCATCCATCCATCCATCTAACGATCTATTCATCTGTCCACCTATCCATCCATCCATCTATACATTCACTTATTCATTCAGTCTGTCACATACTGATTCATTCACTTTCCTGCTCCAATATACACCTCATAGTGTTTTGGGTGCACCAAATGGTGGGGGGGGGCAAAGTTTTTTCCCTCAAGAAGTTTTTTAAAATCTTTATATATAAAAGAAAAGGTTTGGAGATTTTATTTCATCACATTCTTCAAAGATGATCCAATTTCAGTGAACTACTTGTTGCTTACCAAACAGCACTGCTACTTATCTAAAATGTGATTGGACTTTGAATTGAAGCATATATATTTTCCTTAGGCATAGGTTGATTCTGAAGTTTGTTAGTGTAAGAGAAACTCTTCAAATCACCCAGGCCACTATATCAACTGATACAGGAATCTTTCCCTGGATTCTGTTTAAAAAATTTTACCATAGTCATTTTTCTCCACCTTTTCCATTTTGTTATCCATGGTCATAACTTTTTTGTGCATGTCATTGTCATTTACTTAAATTCTTGTCGGTCATAGGTTTTAATTTCTTTGCCTCAACTTTGTTTCATTCTGCTCTCCTTTTTAGATATTAGTTCTTAGAGTAAAGAAATCACATATGTAATATGCAGCATGATGTCTTGGGTATAATATTTGCTCAAATAATAAAAGGTGGAAAGAAACTCAACCCTGATGGCTGGAGTTGGTTCCAGTGAGACCACTAACCATCTATGGGAGGAAAACAGGGTTGAGATTTTTGAGGAAAGATAAACCACCGGGATATTGGAGCTATAGAAATGATTGCTGCCATTGGGTTGTTTCTTTCCATTTTTAGCTTTCTTTTCCTCTCAGGAAAGTTCATTGTTGCTGAAAGGAACTTGATTGTCAGCCAGAGATAGTGCAAGGCTTTTATCTATCTCCAGTCTTCTAAAGCTTCTGCAGGAGGAATGCAAACTTGGTGCTGAGTCATGGATTTGATTCACCTCACACCTGGTACCAGATACTCCAGCGATGCAAACGTCAGCACACAAAGCAGTAGCTGGCTTTGCTCTGTAGAACCAAACACAGGGACTCGAGGATGTCCAGGCTTCGTGTGTTAGACAGTCAGAAGCTGAGAGCAGCGAATTGCTCCCCAGTTCAGACTCCCAGTAGAGCGTTGTGAATCACTGTTTTCCTTTTTCTCTCAGAGTAGTTGTGCTTTGTCCCTTACATGTCTGCTCCAGCTCTAAATGAAGAGAGGCAGCTTTTATGCTCCGATGGATTGGCTGTGTAATGTAATCATTAAACGTCTTAAAACGGGGTCTGAATTGGAAGGTGTTAGAAAATTCACAGGAGGCCGTTCTCTGTGTGATTTTGAAATTATTTTCAATTACAGATTAGAGCATGGCAGTGTCTGTAATATCACTTAATGAGGCATAATGTTTCCTTTTGTCATTTTTCTCCTCTGATGGAGATGGGCACCCTTAAGCCACTGACAGATTCTCGAGCACTGACAGTCACTGCTCTAACAGATGAGAAGCAGTACAGTGAAGCCACAAATGAGTGCTGAGGAGAGCAGCAGATTTTTAAAATGAACTGTACAAAGCATCTAAACTGGGTAATTGGAGAGTATTTATCACATTGGGGGTTTGGACTCAATCGTAACAGGAAGTTAGTATTGAAACTCTGAATAAGAGACCACTTACAAAATAAGTCATCGATTGTGTGTATATACATACGGAGGACCGTCACTCAGAATACTGTGGTCAGTTTTTCCAGATCTAAAGAGAGCAGATATAAAGAGTGTAATACACGGATAGTTCCTCCTTGTGCGTGCCTGTGCGTGTGTTAATCAGTGTGTATAGATAGATAGATATAGATATGTGAATATATATATATAGGTGCATGTATATATGTATATGTATACCTTGCATCCACTCTTAGGAGGAGATGTTACAGTACAATGGACAAAACACACACCATGAAAGTAAATTCACTTTTACCTTTTAATTCTTTTAACAAGTAAAGGTGAAAATATCAGAATATAGTAATCAGTAGGTGGCCTGGGCATCCCACGAAATTTGGAGATTTTCCATGTGATTTGGAATGCTAGATTCTGTCAGTCATTTGACAGCCTGCTGAAATCAGTGCCTACAAAAGAAAATATTTAGTTACAGAAGGTTACTATATTTTTATTCAATTCACTCACTGAGTAACATACTAAGAAGGGTAGGAAAACCAGTGGCTTAGAGAGCAGTTAGGGAAAGAAGGTAGCAGAAAAAGAGCAACATTTTGTGGACAATCGAAAGGAAAATAAATAGTGATGTCACTATGGAAAGCATATATTTATAACAAGGCAGAATGTGGTTATAAAAATTGTTTGAATTCCAGATTTTACCTAAGATATTCACTAATTATCAATAGTACTGAATAAGCCTGGATATTATTCAGTGCAAAAATTGTTTAAAACACTGAGAGAAATGACACAGAGTCCAGAATTGTGATTTTATAATTGTGACAGTAACTTATGTTTCTACATGCAAATGTATGTAATTAATGGCTAGTAGAGAAGATTCTATTTCCCTCAGGGACTCACTATCATCTTCATCCTTAGTATGTGGTTTGTAACTTTTTATTTTTTGTAGCTATTTACAGTAAAGCAGTGATATTTCCCTTCAGCCTTCTCAGAAAGCAATGAAATAGTGAAATATCATATATTTCTTAACACATATTTTGAAAGTTGCACAACTACTTTTATTTCAATTCTTCTACCAAGAATGGCCAGATCTAGATATACAGAAAACTTATAAAGATAATTTTTATTATATTCAAAAGTAGGTGAGCACTGTGCAGCATACAGCTACAGGAGAAAAGTAAATGGCTAAGAAAATTAGTGATTTCTGAAGTAAGGTGCAATAAAAGCGTTCATAGTACACAAGATCAGATTTTTATAAATAAATAATGGAACTAAGGGCAGATTGTTAGCATAATTAGATTTGTCAACTTGCACGGATTAAGAACACTTTCATAGATTTTTCTCATCACACTTCTAAGTATGCCTGTGTAGGTCATAGAGATATAACTCCAGGTGACATATACTATAACATGGCCTCTTTGTTCTCTGACATTATTCCCCTGTTCTCCCTCCCTGTCGCCATAAACAAACCATCTTTGATTTATCCTCCTTCTGTGATGTTTGGCCTTAGCATGCCACAAATCCATGAGCCAAATTAAACCCACCCTTTAGGTTTTGTTTATTGGCTACTGTGTCCATCAACTGGAAAAATGATTCATACTAAAAACAATGGTACAAGAGAAATGGAATTGTTGCTGTGACTGTACCTGATCATATGTTTCAGAAGACTTTGATTTCCTGAAGGAGTTTGGGAGAATTTGGAGTTGCAGCCTACAGCTGAGTTAGAATAGTGTAAAACAGAATTTGATAGGTCTAATCAGAGCGCAGAAGACCAGAGTGCTAAAAACAATGGAAACAGTAAAGCTGAAGCTCAAGAGATGTCAAATGTAAATTATCACTCATTTGGAAAATATACTGGAGGCCATCAGTGTTATATTGTGGCAAGTGAATTGCCTTTATTTTGTCTACATTCTAAGATTTTGTATAGAATCAAATTCAAAGGTGATAGTGTAAATAATCTGGCACATAGTGTAAATAATCAAGACACATTCAGACCACGAGGTGGGTAATGTTAGCTACTTTTAGCCAGATCTATGAGAACTGAAGGCAAAAATTAAAGCAAGAAAATCTGAGTAACGTAAATTTTGTCTCATAAAGAACCATATGCAATGATGGTACTGAAGAAGGTATAGTTTCAGGGGAAATTGGTGCAATTTTTAAAGAGCTATATTTTATATAAAACCACAAAGAGACTTGAGGGTATCTCAGGAATCAGCAAGATACCAGACATCACAGGCTCAGGTTGCAAAAGTGTAAACTCTTCATTTTCAATTTATTTCATTAATTGTATATTTCTGGGACCTCTGCTTTAAAAGAGCCTATTACAGAATTAGTTCTGAGATTCAGTACACAGGGCTCAACCATAAATTCAGCTGATGAAGGTACCATTATTATTTTTTCATTGAATTTTTATTGGTACCTTTTATTTACAGCTCACAGTCACACTCAACATTGGAGAATTTATACAAGTATATGACACAAATTAATTCTCATTTTATTAAAGAGAGCCTGGCTACTGTTTATCCTGAATGCAGACCTTGGCATCACCTCTACGATGCTGATTTTATTGTCAGAGCAAACTTTATGCTGTCAGGGCATACAGATTTCAAAGAAAGTCTTGGGAATCTAAAAACGAAGCCATTCAGAAGGCAGTGCATTAAACTATGAGAATGCAGTGAAAGGCATGGTGAAGGACCAGCAAACTAGAAATGTGAGGAATGTGGAATGTCTGTCAGGAAAAGTTAGGGTTCCAAGTGAAACCAGTGCAAGACAGAGTCTTGTGTGCTGCAGCTGGAAAACCCCTACGTGTAGGGCTGTCTAAACCCTCTGTAATTCACATCTCAATGCCCCATGCTGCGGATGTCAAACATGTAGCTGCAAGCCTTAATGTTGGCCCTGCTGATGTTCAACCAGCTTGGTTTGATTCTTTTCTGACTCCTATTGTTCCTTTTTGAGATGCAAAGGCTTAGCCTTTCTCTTGGGATTATGTAACTTGTTCTTAATTTTTATATCCATTCACAGTTAAGACTTCATCTTGAGTCTCCTAAGAGACTGGGACTGGGACTTTTTAAAAATGCTGCCGATGTTCCAACTCTGAGGGAAAGATTGTTTTGTATTCTCTACATGCAAGAGAGTTGCTTCATGTTGAAGTTCATTATGGTGGCTATGTGTAAATTAAGTATGGTTTAAGGACATATGTTTGGCTGTCCAGTTGACAAGAGGTGGATTTTGAGTATTAATTGTGATACATTAAATTGGTTAAGAGATGTCTCGCTTATTACTAAAGCAAACTTCTGAGTATGTCCATATTGGTAGTGGAGACATACACTTGGGTGTTATTTATGATCTTTGGCTTTCATCTTCTCAGGAATGGCTCCCCTAGTTTGCTCTGTGGCCATCATAAAGCTTTTCACTCTGCCGTTCCCTTCCATCATGAAGACTCTGCTTTGGAAATAGCGGCCCATGTTCTGAAAACCTCTAAAGAACGAGATAAACTGAAGTTCTCTTCCTGTAAGGTGCTGTATCTCAGCACTAAGAAAGAGGAGTAAAACAGAGCCCAGCATAAAGTGGAGAGTAGATTGCTCTGAGAGCACTTACCTGGGTAGTAACCAGTGCCCAAGGGAGGGCAACGGAGTTAAGACATTTAATGAACTGAAGACTCATTGATGAGTAAGGGAATAAAAAATAATTGATAGTGCTCTAGACAAAGAATGTGAGAGGAAGTTACCTTTTATTCTGTTTCCCAGGCCAGATGTGACAGTATACATAAGGGAATGGAAAATAAAGTTTGATTTGGCTAAGTTGACTTAAAACATGCCTACAAGGCATTCACGTACACCGTACGTGTAGCCACTTAAGAAACAAGTATGAATGATACAAGCACCTGGCCTAAAGCAGATCCCATATCTTATGGTAAGCAGTATTAAGTTGAGTGTGTGAGTAATTTTTTAATTAGAAACATATGCTTTCATTGTACTGTTAACTTTCCATTTCTTAATTGTATATTTATGCAATAGGTACAATTTCTTGTTAAAATTATCTCTGTTTATATTTGTAATTTTCTTTGAGTATTTTATGTCCCCTATTTATCGGTATGTGATTTATTTGATTGTAGTTACCTTTTAAATCAAGTGTAATATATCCTCATGTAACTCTTTTTTCAGAGAGATCCAAAGAGCTATGCAATCTGATCATTTTTAAAATGTCTTTTTGAAATGTCTGTTTTAGCTAGCTTTAAGAATACATGTTGTTGGGCTGGAGGGTTAGCTCAGTGGTTCCAGCACCTGCCTTGCAAGTGCAAGGTACTGAGTTCGATCCCTGGTAACCACATACAATGCTGGGCATGGTGACTCACGCCTACCAGCAATCAATACCACATACCACAGTGCCGGGCGTGGTGGCTCACGCCTGTCATCCCAGCACTCAGGAGGCAGAGACAGGAGGACTGCAGAGTTCCAGGCTTGCCTGGGCTGGTGAGCTCAGAGCCAGCCTGAACTACAAAGTGAGACCCTGTCTCAGAAAGGCAAAAAAAAAAAAAAAATACATGTTATTACTTAAAATTTCAACTTTGAAGACAGTGTGCTACATTCTAATATAAAAAGTTTAAGTATATTTAAACCAACCAAATTTTGTATCTTCCTTTATAGTTTTCTTTTTTCTTTCTTTCCCTCTTACATAGCTACAGTGACTTTCTACCTCCTCAGTTCCACATTTCCACACTTTATCTAAAAGCATTTAAATTAATCTTTAAAATCTAAATTGTCCACAAGATAAATCTGGGCTCAGATCTTCTTCCACAGATGATATTAGTTTTTTTTTTTCTTTTGAGACAGGGTCTCACTTTGTAGTTCAGGCTGGCCCCGAGCTCATTATGTAGCCCAGGCAAGCCTCGAACTCAGCAAGCCTCCTGTCTCTGCCTTCCGAGTGCTGGGATTACAGGCGTGAGCCACCACGCCCAGCTCACTGATGATATTAGATACCGGGAGAATATTCCAATCTAAAGATGGTAGTCTCTTATTATACATTTTCATGTATTACTATTTATTTCCTTTACTTTCCTGTGTTCTCTTCTTGTGAAACTTAATTTAGATATTTATTGAAGCTGTCATTTCTATGCCTTTCCTAAATTAACTTCATCAATATTTTTGCTCTGTATTCAAGATTTTGTGTTGTTTCACCCTTTACATATCCATTTATAAAGTTAGATTCAAAACTCGTCACATTTTTTTTAAAAATCATAATTTAGATTCACAATTTTCCCTACATTTTACTGTATTTAAGAAATTGCTCCAATGCACCCACAGATAATGCTATTTTAAAATAAAGGTGAATTGTGTCTGTTCATTGGAGAATTTTCTTTAGTGTCAAAGATTTTTTTCTCAGTACATCTCTGAACCCTGAAATGATGCTTTATGTACTGATTTAAAGGGAAAGTACAAACTGCTTGAGATAGGTTGTGGATTTTGATTTCTTCTGCCACTGGGTAGACATTTTTCTCCAAGAATTCTCTCAATGAGAAATCATAATTCACTAGAATTAAAGTCAATGATCCGAGTCGCCAGTGAGTCAAGCAAGGTCTTGAGAACATGGAGTTACTGAAAAGATCGATATTTCTACACATGCCATTTAGGGCACATATCAGGCACCGATCTCTGTCCCACCACTACATGCTAATGCAGATGTTAACATCCATCTCCATGCACTTTGAATTTTTCAGAGAATGTGCATTTGTTAGCATTGAGAAAAAATGCTCCCAATACGTTCTGCACTATTTATTTGAATTACAAGTCTAAGGTCAGAGTATCAAGGTCACAGAGTATCAAGGTCACTGATACAAAGGGCTGCAAAGAGACATTGAAAGGGGAGACATAAACTCAGATTTGATGAATTCTGGAGGCAGTAATGTCCCAAGAAGGGAATATCCTTAGAAGAAAATGACTGAGTGGACCTTTTGCTCTCCGTCATGGAAATGTAAAATGAATGTAGGACTCGGGTGTGGGTGAATGAATAAGGACAGATGAGTGATTCCAGCGTGAAATATCAAGTACACAGAAAACAGAATCCCACTGCTCCCCATTTCACCTTCTGACCCTCTCTTGAGGACTCTCAATGATACCCCTGAAATAAATAGCGTGGACCTGTGCTGTGGGTATGTTACATAAGGCTGGCCATGTGGCCTCGCTTCCTGCCTCTAGGCAGAACCCTAGTTAAATATTTCTGGACAGATGGCAGCCTATCCTGGGAGAGCAGGAATAGTCCAAAGCGAGGCTGGACACAGAAGCCATGCGCTAGCTGCCTTCCATATGGAGCTGCTGAGTGTCTTGCTTTGCACGCAAGCAGCAGTCATGGTGTTCGAGTGATAGTCTGCGTGGGTCTCTCACGCGAATGGGCTTCCGCAGCATGATCCTTTCCTTGCCGTTTGCCAAGTATTACTTTAGAGCATGAAGTTGTCACCTAGTGTCAAGTGGTGTTTAAAAACGTACTTTTCAGGCCAGAGATTTAGCTCAGTAGTTCCAGCGCCTGTCTCGAAAGCGCAAGGTCTTGAGTTCAATCCCCAGTAACCACCTACAACAATGCTGGGCGTGGAGACTCACACCCACCAGCAATCAGCACCGCATACCACAAATGCCCGGCGTGGAGGCTCACGCCTGTCATCCCAGCACTCGGGAGGCAGAGACAGGAGGATTGCTGAGTTCGAGGCTTGCCTGGGCTACATAGTGAGCTCAGGGCCAACCTGAACTACAAAGTAAGACCCTGTCTCAAAAAACAAAACAGTACTTTTCTCGGCTGTGGACAAGTGAGTGAGCCAGCTGAGCTGCTGCTTTTTGCTGCTTTTTGTGACATGCACAATGGGTGACCTTCCCGTGTACCAGACACCCCATGTGCTGAGTGACTTCTGATGTGCTGCTCTCTTTTAAATAAGACTCTGGATCACACCCACATTGTCACTCCTGTTTTAGAAACGTTTAAGAATTGCAATAGGAATTAAGTATCAGCTTAACGATGACAGATTGGAGACTAGGTATTGACTTTTGAAATTTTCTCAACTCTGCTTTCACCTCAAGCCTAGTTTTCAGACCAGTTCACCCATAAGCTAGTCTTCATGATAGATGTCAGCCTGGAAAGGTAAAAAAGGAAATGTTTCGTTAATTCCACTGAGCCCCAATTACAGAAATACAAAGGTAGGAGCCTTTAGAAAGGCAGATATAGTGGAAGCTGAATTCTTAAATGTTTTTGCTACATTTAATGTATGTACGCTGTCAGGGTAGACAAGAAACACAGAGAGAACATAGAAGGCACTAATTGGTTAACTACACAAATTTTATTTCTCCCATTGTTACATTTCACATAAGTCACTTTGATCCCTTCAGGTAAAGCAAGGGAGTTAGAAAGATGGGGAGGGAGCCTTTAAAAACTTTTCAAGATATCAGCCTGTCTGAGTTTAACTGCAAATGGAGAAGTCAGTATTTTTCTATTAATTACCATCTATAATTCAACCTATCCAAGGTTCTCTCATATTAGAAAAGATGGTAGAGTACAAGGGGTGGGGGAAGTAAGATTATAGGAATTTCATTAATTCTTGCCTAACACAGTATTTTAATGATGATACGTTTTTCATTAGTAAGACCCTACAGCCAGTTGTTGCTGACAAGTCACTGTTTGCAGTTCTTAGCTTTCTATTATGATAAAAAAAAATTACCTGACATAACCAACTCATAGGAGTAAAAAAAAAAAAAAATATTCTGTCTACAGTTCCAGGTACTTCTGTCCATGGTCACTTGGCGGTGTTGCCTTTGGCCTGTTTGAGGTACAGCACATCATGGAAGGAGCGTGGGACAGAGGAGGCATATTCTTTTTTTCCTTAGGGAGGAAAGGGAAACACAATGGAGACAGAAAAGGGCCGGATTCCCAGCATCCCTTTCGAGAAGACATTCCCAGAGACCTCGCTTCTTTCCATTGGATCCGAACTCACAAAGCTTCCACACTTCTAAGACTAGCACAGGATAGCGAGCTAGCCTTTGAGGCGTGGGCCTTCGGGGGCCTTCAGAATTCAAAGTCTACCACCGACTTAGGCAAAAGTAACGCTAAGCAAATGGTCATTTTGTAACCGTACTGATGAAACGCTGTGGGGACGTTCTTTGAAGGCAACACATGTGGGAGGAAAATGAAGAGTGAGACCACCCAGTGAGATTGGACACGTTCAGGGTGCTTTGGCCACAGACAGGACTCTCCAAATCTCCAAGAAAGCCCCTTTGTTGCAAGCTCATTGGCAGTCAGCTTCCAATTAAAGATCTTTACCCTCCGTAGCTGCAAGGCTTCAGGGCCATGCCGAACTATGACATATTTTATAAAATTCACCCCCTGGGACTGTACAATTCAATAATTTCACAGCCTGCACAGTTGTGCAGCCACCATGTACTTTATTTTCCTCATCTCCAAAATAATCTTTGAACTAATTAACAATAATTTCCCACCTCACTTGCTAAACCCTAAGCAACCATTAATCTCTTTTATAAATCCCTACTCTGAATATTTTGTGTAATGTGTAGTCATGCATCTTTTTATACATTATAGAATTTGGTTTCCTAGTCTTTCATTGAGAATTTTTGCATGTTTATTCATAAAGGAAATAGGTCTCTTTTGTTTTTTTTCTCTGTGTGGTTTGTATGTAAATGACCCCTGCAAATCCTCCTTCAGTTACCTCTGAAAAGTAGGGCTTTTCAGAGATAACTGGATCTAGAATATGTGATGTGGATTAAGGGTACAATGCTGGTTTTATGGGTGTGTAGTACTGAATTAGTCTACTAGTTGGTTTATCATACTTCTGGGTGTGAGTAACAGAAGGCACCACTCTGGGTTTGCTTGATACCACCCAAAAGGCTTGCAGCCTAGGTGGGTCAAAAGGGAAAGGGAGGCTTGGTTTTGCAGTCTCCTGCCTACCCTACTATGAACTGTTTTTCCTCTGCCATCCTGCCCTGCCTTGAAGCAAGCTGTCTCTGGACAGAAACCTCTATACACTGAAAACTTAAATAAGTCTTTCTTCCTTTAATTTGTGAATGTCAGGTATTTTGTTCCTGCAGTGAGAAAGTAACCAAGACACTTGCCTTGGAGTATCTTGCCCTGGTTTTGGTATCTGAAAAAAATGAGAAAATTAGAAACATCATCTCCTTTTATATTTTTCCTAGAGTTTCATGTACTACTGATAAATAAAGGCATTAATATTTCTTTGAATTTCTAGTAGATTGACTGGTCATACTGTTTTAGAATTTTATTCATAGAACTTTTAAAATTATTAATTCAGATAGCAGTTATAGTCCATTCGTACTATCTTTTTTATTTGACTTGTTTGATCATTTGTGATCTATAATGGATGTGTTTTTTTCTAAGCATTTTAATTTGGCAACATAAAAATATTCATGTGCCTTTTCAAAATCCTTCGTTTTTGTTAGGCTGTTAATACTGTGACATTTATTTCTAATTTCAGAAATTTAACTTTTCTCTCAACAAAAGGTTTGCTGATTTTGTTGATGCGAATCATCAGCCTCTTGACCCCTTCATTTTTTCCTATTGTTTTCTAACATACACTTCATTTACTTCTGCTCCATTTATTTTTACTTTTTCCCTTTCTCTTACATTGGATTTGAGTTGCTCTCTTGTGTTTGGTTATTTTTCTTGTCTTATTTTAGGTTGAGGTTCAGCTATTCATTTAAAATTTTGAAAAATCTAACCATTTATCCAATAACTTCCTTGTGAGCACTGTTTATCTTTCATCCCAGAAATTCTGTCGGTATGTTGAACATTTTTTGCTACATGTCACATGATAGTATCTAAATTGTTTGTGATTTATTTTTAACCTCGTTATTATTCAGAACTGCCAATAAGTAATATATTTGCATATGGATTTCCTACATTTTCTTCTTTTTGATTTATTTATTGTCATTGTCCTTAGAGACACACTCTGTCGAATGATGTACAGTCATAACACTTCAAATGTAGTCAGGCTTTTCTTGAGGTGCGAGAGATTGAACCTAGGCTTTGTGCGTGATGGGCAGACACTGTACCTCTGAACAACATTTTTGAACCCTGTGCATTTTTAAAGCCTTTGAACTATAACATTTTGAAGTGTATAATATATATTTCCCACCAGGTCCTGGTTGCTCTTAGCTGAGTCCTTATGGCACTAGGGAAACATCATTGTAATCATTTACATATGAATCGAAGAAACCTATTCTCAACTCAGTTTTGAAAAACCACTTTAAGAAAATCCTTGTGGGCCAGAGATTTAGCTCAGTGGTTCTGGCGCCTGCCTCACAAGCACAAGGTCCTGAGTTCGATCCCGGTGACCACATACAGTGCTGGGCATGGTGACTCATGCCCACCAGCAATCAACACCACATACCACAGTGCCGGACGTGGTGGCTCACGCCTGTCATCCCAGCACTCAGGAGGCAGAGGCAGGAGGACTGCTGAGTTCAAGGCTTGCCTGGCCTACATAGTGAGCTCAGGGCCTGAACTACAAAGCGAAACCCTGTCTCAAAAAAAAAAAAAAAGAATATCACTTGTAGTCACTGGGTATTTTCCAGTATCTGTAGATTTTGCCTATATTGATATGAGTAATATAATAATATTTATATCAACACATCAATATATTGCCTTTTTACAGTTTATATATATATATATACATCATAGATAAGTGCTTATTTAAGGATTCTAGAAGAAATACATAGTTTAATACTATAATCATAATTAATATCCAAAACTTTAATGGGTAAAAACAAAAACTATGCCCTAAATGTTCACTTACATCAACACATTGCCTATGGCTGCTGCTGAGCATGAAGAACATGTATGTTATATTAATTAACCAATCATAGAATAGACAAGAAGACGTGAGACTTGGAGGAGGCAATTTAATGAGTAGATCCTCATGATCCTCTTTTGCTTATATCTGCACATTTAATAATGAGCTATTGCTATAATAACAGTGAATTATTGATATTATTTTCTTCCAGATGATAAATACAATTAGAGAAGTTTTTTAAAAAATGCTACCCTGGGGGCCAGAGATTTAGCTCAGTGATTCCAGGGCCTGCCTCACAAGCCCAAGGTCCTGAGTTCATCCAGGTAACCACATACAATGCTGGGCATGGTGACTCACACCCACCAGCAGTCAATACTACATACCACAGTGCCGGGTGTGGTGGCTCATGCCTATCTTCCCAGCACTTAGGAGGCAGAGGCAGGAGGATTGCTGAGTTCTAGGGTTGCCTGGGCTACATAGTGAGCTCAGGTCCAGCCTGAATGACAAAGCGAGACCCCGTCTCAAAAAAAAAAAAAATGCCACCCTATCTGTAAAGATTAATTCTAAGGTCAGTTAACCAAAGTGTATTTACTGAACAGTCTATTACATTTCTTATGCCTTTCATCTGTCAGGGTGAATTTTGAAAGCTTTTCTCTTGGGTTAAAAGATGTCTTTCCAAATACTAAGCTTTCCTTGAACTTCGTTGCTATTATGCTTTTCCTTTTCAAGGGTATGTGCCACATTAGTTTTGTCCAAATATTTATATTCAAGATGGCACTGCTGCTTTTTCTTCAGTGGCATCACTTTAAAAATGATAAAACCATCAAGAGTCATACTAGCCAAAAGCACAAGCCTCTCTCCTTGGCCGGAGCAGAGAGGAACACCTCAATCAAATGAATATATAGTGAACTGCCACTGAGTAATAAAGATCTTCTGCGTAGAGCTCGCCTGTCTCTTCAGGGCACTGCACCGAGAATGAACAGCTGGTAACTGGGGAAGAAGAATGCTTGGGCAGCTGAAGACATATGGAATATGATTGAAAGTGCTGATTCCCGGTTTAGGGACATTTTCCCAGATGCTATAGGAATAGATGGAATGTGAGTCTTCCCAGTGGGAGCGTTCTACAAAGCAAAGGTGGTGAAGGAGTTTGTCGATTCAAAGTTCCAATGTTTTTAACAGAAATGATTTACTTCATCCCTCTGTTATTATCCTTTAAAAAAATGGCTCCAACAAAGGGAGCTAGAGGAGGAGATTTATGGCATCGTCTTGTGTTTCATCATAGATTTATGATCTTTCCTGACCACTTGGAAACTTCCTATGGTGAAAAGACGCAAAGGAGTAATTTTGTGATAGGCCAGGCAATTACCACAGTTTCCCAACTGCCAAAGACCTCAAAGTACAGCCGATAGCTCAATGCTGATTTACTCATTGGACTAATCCAGTCTCTCTTGTGAATCTGTCTACTAATCTTAACATAAGAAATTAATCACAAATGGAATGACTTTGGAGCATTCATGACTTTTATATTCAAGGCTATGATTACAACCATTCTCTTACTAATGCATGCTAATTATACAAATATTGTTTCATTTAGTCTATTCAACAACCATATCTTAATCACGTCTACCCCCTTCAATTCTTCCTTGATCTTCACTTCCCTCTCTGATTTCTGTTACCCTTCTGTGATAATCTTCCTTCTCTCATGTTATTTTATTTTCCCTTAAACCTCACATAAAAAAAACATATAGTCCTTAACATGTGATCTCTAGTTCCATCCATTTTCCATAAACAATATGATTTTATTCCTTTTACAATTGAACAGTACTTCCTCGTGTACATATATCCTGTTGTCTTTGTTCATTTTTCTACTGATGGGTATCTAGGATGATCCCTAGCTATTTCATTGTGAGTTAAACTGTGTTAACAAGAGATAGGCAGGAATCTCTATAGTGCCCTGAATTTCATTATTTCAAGTATATAACAATGGTATGATTCTATCAAATACTAGCTGTATTTTAGTTTTTAAAGAAAATATGCTATTGATTTGCAGAGCGACTATACTGGATTACTTTCCCACTAGAAATGTAGAAGATTCTTTTTCTAGCACACCATTGCCAGCATTTATTTTTTGTGTCTAGATAGTACCCATTCTGACTGGAAAAAGATGGAATCATAATGTAGTGTTGGTTTTGATTTTCTTACGGTTAAATGTGTTGACTATTTTCATGTAATTACTGGCCATTTGTGTTTCATTTAATATGTTTTGGTTCAGTTCATTTGCACCTTAATTGATGAGATAGCTATGACTTGTTTAAGTTTTTGGAGTTATTTATATATTCTGGATATTAATCCTCTGTCAGAAGTGTAACTGGTAAGAATTTTCTCCCATTCTGTTTCCTGCCTTCTCACTAAGATTTTACTTTTCTGGCAATACTTGCTATTGTTTCGTGAGCTATTGGAGTTGTAGTCAGAAAGTCAGTCCTGTGCCCAAGATCATTCTTCTCTTAGATGCTCATATCTGTTTTGGGGGCTTCTTAGGCTGTTAGTATTAAAAGTTCAGAATCTGTAAAACTGGATTTCAGACACAGTATGGGTTATTTTAGCTCATACACACATAGGAGACCATCTGATCTCCTCCATCCTAAATTTAGATGTGAGGACAGAAAAATAAGAAATCTTTCGTGAGGCCGCTTACACCAGTTACTCAAAGCTTATTTGGCCTCCACAAGTACCTTTCTTTCTAAAATGTGAAGAATATACTTCACCTTTGTCTCCCTGAAGAACATATTTTATCCCTGAGATAAACTTAAAGGTCAAGCTTTTGCCAAAACTTTCCCCAGTACTTTTTGAGCACTGACAGCAGATTTCTTCTCTCTGTTTTGTGATACTTAATTCTATCATATTTTCTGTGTTATATTGCATTTCATATTTGTATCACTCTATTTTCCTAACCATAATTGTAATTCTTTTGCTGTCTATATCTCTGGAGCCTTTTTAAAATATTTGACTTGGTAGCTAATGCTCAAAATTTTTCTGAATTAATGAATGAATAAGGCACTCAGCTGGGTCCTAGCCTGAAATGTTTTCAGTTTTTCATGTAATGAAACTTATCTAATAATTTGTGATTTGTTTTTTTTTGAGACAAGGTCTTGCTGTATATTTCAAGCTGGTTTTGAACTCACTGTGTGGCCCAGACTAGCCTTGTACTCAGGGCAATCCTCCTGCCTCAGCCTCCCTAGTCCTGGCAGAACAGGCATGTATTACAATATCCCGCTAATAATTTACAATATAGATCAAATTCTAAACTCAACAGTGACACAGAATCTGGAGCTTTTTTATTTTTGTAAAGATTCTTCCAATAAAGAAATACAATGTAATCCATTTTATTCATGTGACATAATAGTCTTCCATATTTCTCAAAGAAACTCGATTTTATGCAACACCTTGAAATTCTATATAATTTTCATATTCACTGTATAATTTATTTTTCACAGAAACCCTATAATATAGATGGACACAGATACTATATTATTATGGATGAAGAGATTAAGAAAACTGAAAAAGCATAATTTTGAAATGAGATTTCTGGTTCCAAATTCACTTCTAACTCTGACATTATAGCCTTCGAGATCTTTGAACTATCCAGAAAATCTTCAAATGAATCTGTGCATCCAAACTCTTTGGGGTGCACGTAGTAGACACAGACCAACTTGTCATAAGTGAGTAGGTGATTCACTTCATTACTGAAAGTACTAGTCCAGCGAGGTAAGTGGATGCATACTTAGATAGAGCAGCTTACACTCAATGACTAGAACCTGTCCCTTTCCTTATCCTTTGTAGCTCTTCTTCTTGAATTGGCCTCAGTTTCAATTGTATCCTCCCTAGATTTCCAAAATGGCAGCCTACAGCCGGAGAGTTATTGCAGGTGTGCAATTCTAAATTCCCATGGAATGATCTATACAGCTTCCCATTCAGTATCCAGAGCTAGGGCATGATCATCGCTGATCATCAGTGTGGTTCCAGGATTCAAAACCCAGGATCGATATGCACTAGACAGGGACTGATTCCCAAATGCTCTGTGGCACCATGCCTGAAGTATGACCGAGAGCAGGGGGAAGTATTTTCCTGATAAAAGCAGAAGTGTTCTTCCAGAAAAGATAGGGGTAGATCCTGAGTTATGGAAAACAGCCCTTCTACTACTGATTGTTGGAGCCTTTAGAAATTATGAATCACTACCGAGACCTCACCTTTTGAGGGGTAACCCATTTCAAAATGTTTAGAAACGGTGCAGTGAACTTGAAAATAAAGTCCTTAAGAGTCACCTTGTTTAAACACCAATCTGTGCAAGCTTGTCTTATGGATTCGCTGCACTAATCAGAAAATGGAGAATCTAAAACAATTAGAGGCAGAAATCCCTCCTGGCTAAGAGCTGGCAGCTGTGTGTAAGAGGGACAGACCCCCCCCCCTAGTTTGCTGCGTCATCAGAGAAACTTTCGGCTGAGCTGTGCGACATCTCTCCTCTCCAGGAAGAAAGGAAGTGAAGAGAACACAGCTGGATTTTGAGATCACCATGAGAGCATCGATATTACCACCATGTACAAATATCATTATTCCCCCATATGAATAAATAATACCACTCAATAGACCGATACTTCTGTCACTTGAAAAGTGAAGTGGGTGGATAGAGAATAAATATGGAAATTTTTTCCTGTGTTTCATCTGAACTTTTACAAGAACAAGAGAATCATTAAAGTGCAGGGAGTGTGAGAGGTTCAGCAAAGGTAGAATGTGAACCTCGCCTTCTGTTAATTATTACCAGGACTGAGGTCGAAGATGGAACAGCCATCTACATGTCTACTTTTAACTGTATTTTGGTAGGAAATTCCTTGATATGATGAGATTTTTGTTTAAGGAGATCGTCATAGAAAACAGATTTAAAACCCAATATAAAATATGTGGTGGTGACTGATTTATTTATCCAAACCACATTCTTCAGTTTTTACTCTGTATCAGACAAGTGTTCTAGGTGCTGGGAATGCAGGAGAAAACAGCATACATCTGCCCTATTTAACTTACATAAAAAAAGTATTCAGTATTCTGTAAAAAGTATTCAGTATTCTGTAAAAAAAGTATTCAGTAATTTTTTCAGTGTTGGGGGTTGAATCTGCGGTTCCTGATATGGTATGGGAGTGTTCTACTACTGAACTACACTGCCAGCCCTCCAAACAGAAAATAATTTTGACTTTGCAGGACAGACTTTGCTACAGCTATTTAACTCTGTCATCGTGGTCCTGAAAGCATCCGTCAATTACCCATAAACATTTCAGTGAAGTTGTGTTAAAATAAATTTCATTTAAAACAATAGTTTTCAGGTCATATTTGAATCAGTAACCATAATGTGCAATCTTTGCTGTAGGAAGGTAATGCATCAGGTTATTCATAACTACATATGGGATATATGTCACCTTTGTAGATAGTTCCAAACATGTCTTCCTTTTATAAATATTCAAAATAGGTAATTCATAGAAGTATCCAAAGAATAAGTGGAATAATTCACACAATAGGCCCTGTACTACTGGTTAAAGTTTTAATGTCATTTCATTTGACCTTATTTCTCTCTTTTGGTAAATGAGAAAACTAGCAAGGTTGGGGCATCCCATAGCAAGTACCTGCTGTTCATCTTCAACACTTCACTGTTTCTGACAAGTGCCTCTTTAAGCACTATCTGTAAAGAAATACCATCTTAGAAAACCACCCGGTACATTTTAAAAACTAAGATCATTTTAAATTCAATTTGATTATGAAGTTATAGAAATAAATTTATGAATAGGTAGCTATTTATTTAGATTATAAACACAGACTTGACAAACATAGTTACAGGCAGATTTTTATTTTTTATTTGGCAAACTGTGAGTAGGTAGAACCATGGTTTAAGAAGATGACCTGATCAGACCAAGAATAATGCGTTAGATACCTGTGTGAGCCACCACGCAAAATGGAAAAGAAGTGCTTCTCTGATCTGCAGGAGTCTTCCCTTCAAATAGAAGAGACATTAGCTTATTCAACAGTTTTCCTGAGCGTCTTCCATTACCAGGATATGGCTATTCAGACGCTGGTGATGGAGCAGGAAAAAAAAAAAAGATGAATATTCCCGCTGCCCCCGAGAATCTAAATTCCAGTGGAGGGATACAGACGAGTCAGAGTACACAAGTTACTACAGAGTATGAACTTGGAGAAAATAGAAAGGAGAAGACTATCTGGAAGAACTTTTTTTGAGAAGAAGAAGCGATTGTGGTTATTACTCCTGTAAGGATTGTCAAGGTTGCGGAAACGATGCGGGGTGTGGGGGGACACAGCTCAGCACCTCCATGAAAGAAAACAGGCAGCGTGAAGGCCTGCAGTGTGGCCGAGCCTCGTCTGGGGAGGCACGAAGTCGGGATCAGAGGGAGCGAGGCGCAGGGGGCACAGGCGCACAGGCGCACACGGTGGAGTCCGGCAGTGCTCAGTCCGTGGGCGCTACTTGTCTTCTGCCAACGAGATGGGACGTCACTGGGGAGATCTGAGCGCGGGGGCGGAAGATGGGCTCTAACCTATGTCTCATGAAGGGCACCGCGGCTTCTCTGCGGACAGAGGGCTCCCTAGAGATAAAGCAGGGTAGTGAGATTTACACTTGCAATGTGTGCGCGTGGCGCCACCGTGTAGACACGCCCAACCCTAGCGTAAGCATTTGATGGAGTGCATCGAAAAGACAGACTCGGGCCGGAGGGTTAGCTCAGTGGTTCCGGCGCCAGCCTCGCAAGTGCAGGGACCTGAGTTCGACCCCCGGTAACCACATAGAATGCTGGGCGTGGTGACTCACACCCACCAGCAATCAATACCGCATACCACAGTGCCGGGCGTGGTGGCTCACGCCTGCAATCCCAGCACTCGGGAGGCAGAGACAGGAGGATTGCTGAGTTCGAGGCTTGCCTGGGCACCATAGTGAGCTCAGGGCCAGCCTGAACTACAAAGCGAGACCCTGTCTCGGAAGGAAAGGAAAGGAAAAAGGAAAGGAAAGGAAAGGAAAGGAAAGGAAAGGAAAAAGGAAAGGAAAGGAAAGGAAAGGAAAGGAAAGGAAAGGAAAGGAAAGGAAAGGAAAGGAAAGGAAAGGAAAGGAAAGGAAATGAAAAAGGAGGGAAGGAAGGACTCTTCGATATGAAGCAACCCCTTAGAGTTCACACCTTCATATGACCTGGACAAATACAACTTGTCCTGGTATGCAGAATTAAAAAAAACAACTGTTGGAAAAATTAAACCTGACAACAACAAAAAAGAGTAAAAAGAAATTTCTGTGCCTTCAGCCGACAGCAGGTACGCTTCCTAACTGTCCTGAGAGAAATCGGG
>PVIC010011084.1:0-42071 GCA_004025085.1 Thryonomys swinderianus
GTATTATAATCTCTAGGGTAATAAATGACAGGTTAATAGAGAAGAAAAATACATATTCATACTTGATTAATTTCAAGTCACTAGTTCTCATCTATCAGAGTTTGGCAAAAATCCAAAATTACAGCACTATATTATTATAATTAGAAATGAAAAACAGTATAACCTCAAAGTGGAAGACTTAGTTATACAAAAATGTTATGTGAATTTATTCTTTTATCCCATCCTAATACATGTGACAACTAAGAAGAGTGAACATTAAAAATTCAGTGTTAATGCTGAGAATGTAGCTTAACATCACCAGGCCAGGCACAAGAGCCTGAGTTTCATTCTTAGTAAAACCCTACCCCACTATCTTAAAATATACTATTAAAACCAAGGCCAACTGTATAAAGTTTACTACTCTCACCTAAGAATGGCAGTGTATGAAGAACTGCTAATATAGATTTCTCTTGGTGTGTATGTGTTTTAAGTACATAACTGAAGGACAAGCCATAGGGTACTTTAAAAGCTTGTATATGTGGAAGAAGATAGAAAAAAAGAAAAATAATTTCTGGATGTATCTACTTGTACATTTGACTTCTGGAATCATGTAAAATATCATATAACAGGAGTGGAGATTTAGCTCAGTGGTTCCGGAGCCTACCTAGCAAGCCAAGGTCCTAAATTTGATCCTAGTAACCACATACAATACCAGGTGTGGTGACTCACACCCATCAGCAATCAGTACCATATATCACAATGCCCTGCATGGTGGTTCACGCCTGTCATCCCAGCACTCAGGAGGCAGAGGCAGGAGGACTGCTGAGTTTGAGGTTTGCCCGGGCTACATAATGAGCTCAGGGCCAGCCTGGACTACAAAGCGAGATGCTGTCTTAAAAAAAAAAAATCACACAGGGGCCGGGGGGTTAGCTCAGTGGTTCCGGCGCCTGCCTCGCAAGCGCAAGGTCCTGAGTTCGATCCCTGGTGACCACATATAATGCTGGGCGTGGAGACTCACGCCCACCAACAATCAACACTGCATACCACAATGCCGGATGTGGTGGCTCACGCCTGTAATCCCAGCACTCGGGAGGCAGAGACAGGAGGATTGCTGAGTTCGCAGCGGCTTGCCTGGGCACCATAGTGAGCTCAGGACCAGCCTGAACTACAAAGTGAGACCCTGTTTCAAAAAGAAAAAAAAAATCACACAATAAAAACAAAATTAAAATTTAAAAGAAAAAGCAATCCCTAAAAAGCTAAAGGAATTAACCAAATCAATGTCATAGGATGAACAAAGAGGGGAATTACTACAAACAACTATAAAAGACAGAAAGTTAACCACAAAGTCATACATCCCAAGAACAGAAAGAACTGTGAAAAAATGTTTTAACTTTCTAAATATTCCAAGTTGAGATCTTACACTGTAGAATGAAGCAAGAGTTACAACTTTATTATCACTGGAGATTAAAACTTCCAGCAAGGGAGAAAGGAGCTATCATCAATTAAGTTAAGTAAAAACCCAACACCTCAAATATGAATTAGCAATATCAGTACAAACTTTAATACAGAGATAAAATGCAGTATAGCTATTTCCCAGGTTTGCCCACTAAAGGAATCTGGAAACAATGATTAATCCACTAGTAATAAGTATGCTCATACTTAGTTTCTCAATATCATTTCACATAAAAGAAACCAGAGATCTGTATCAAGATGTCCAATTTTAAGGTAGGAGGAAAAAGTAAATGAAGTGACTGGTATATTCTCGTCATGTCAGAAAGCAAGGGAGCAATCACAATTACTAAGGTCCTGTCCAGAAGATTCAAAAACCACCTCAGAAAGATCCCTCTTCCAAAGACTGGACAATTGAAGTATAATGAAAATCACTGAAATGTCTAAAATAGGTTTCAATGTGCTGTATGGAATGTATCTCCCAAAATAAATCCAGCACCTATGGATATATAAAATGAGTATTTTGCACATGAAAATGGAATAATAATTTTACCATACCAACTATTCTGAAATCAACAGAAGGAAAAACATACTTTAAGTCATAAATTACTTCTCATAAACAAAGGCACCATGATAAGCCTGTAAGTGCAGCATTCTGGGAGGCTTAGGCAGGAGGATCATAAATCTGAGCCCAATCTGGGCACTTTAGTGATGCAGTGAGAATTTTTTTCAAAACAGAAAAAAGGGACAGGGATACAGTTCAGTGTAAGGGCCCTGGGTTCAGTCTCCATTATTGGGGGTGAGGGACCCTAAAGTTTTACTGTTTTATTATCCCTGCAACCTCGACACTGAATCACAATAGCTTTTTAAGGGATAATTATTAGACAACTGACAGGGAGGGTGGTATGGAGGGAGGACTGAAACCAGGACTTCAGTTTTGCAGTGAGGTGCATTCTCAGCCCTTTCTAAAAATTTACTTTTTAACTTTGACATAAAGTCTCACTAAGTCGCCTGGATGAGGCTAAATTTGTGGTGCTCAGCCTCCAGTGCTAAGGTTACACGTGTGCATTACCACACATAGGTCACAAGTCTTGATGTATTTAAGAACATACTTATTGTTACTTTTGAATAATTTTTCAACAAAGGAAAAAGAATGATCAAACTCATATCTGGAATGGCCTCTTGAATTACTGATTTTAAAATACACTTAAGGGCCAGAGATTGAGTTCAGTGGTTCCAGCACCTGCCTAGCAAGCACAACAAATTCCCTGGTTCCTAGTAACCACATAGAACAACAGTGGGCATAGTAACTCATGCCCACCAGCAATCAGTACCACATACCACAGTGCTGGGTGTGGTGGCTCACGCCTGTAATCCCAGCACTCGGGAAGCAGAGGCAGGAGGATTGCTGGCCTTGAGCCTTGCCTGGGCTACGTAGTGAGCTCAGGGCCAGCCTGAACTACAAAGTGAGACTCTGTCTCAAAAAACCAAAAAAAAAAAAAAAAAAGAAATACATTTAAAACATTTTATTTAACTATGGAAACCTGACACTGGTTGTGGATCTACAAAGGAATCATTTCAGTGTGAGAACAGTACTCTGACTGAGGGTGATGAAATGCATACTGTTTTTAAGGAGCATTTTCTATGAACTACACAATGAAATGCTTTCAGATGAAAGTGTGTAATGTCTGAGATTCATTTCAAACCAACACAAGAAGAATGAGTCAAAATAAACAACATAAATGAAACAACAGTTTCTGTGGATTAATAAATGGTTATGGTTCGTGAGAATTATTCTAGTTTTTAACTCTGGTTTACACTGACCTTCTCTTTTCTCTAAATCTTGGGAGTATTCCAGAGTACCCATACTTGCTGCTGGCCTAGGAAGGCCCTCCAATTTGGCAGATGCCTATACTTTATTAGTTCCACCTCCTGCCATTTTCTTCCTTTTCCTCAGGTTCCTCTTGTTGTCCTCTTCTCAAATATGGAAAACTCATTCTGGCTTCTGGGGTTGACTGTGACCTTTTCCTTAGACCTGTGCATGGCTGTTTTCTTTGCTTCCTTTAGGTCTCTATGAAACCACATCCCTTAGAGTTTCTCTTAAACAGCCAACCTATCTCCCTCCAACAACCAGTCCATGTCCTCAGTCTGCATGGTTCTCCCTTGCTGTACTGATACCCGTTTTTTTCTACATAGCTGTCTTGTCTGGTGCCAGAATGACCTTAGAGCATGCAATCAAGTGGAACAGAGGTCCATTTACTTGTTCAGGAAGCAGTACAATCCCAGCACTAGTAAATGGCACTAAGTAAACAGATTCAACAGTTTGTAAGAAGTTTAAAGCAGGTTGTTTCTGAAACATGAGTATCAAGGAAGTAAAAGGATAACTGAAGAGAAATGAAAATATCAGCTGCTCCTTAAATTACCGAGCCAAATGTTATGGCCAAAAGCTGGAAAAAGCTTTGAGTGTAAGCACACATGTAAGCACAGGTATACACATTGCACTGCTTTAAAAATTATTTGATGGCAACTTATATAAACACACACTAGAAAGGTAAGAGCTAGTAATTAAGTTTCAACAAAATTTTAGAGATGTGAAAGCAAGATTTAATAAGTCTACAAATAACCTGATTCTATGGAACATTATCAATAATGTCATAACAAAAACATAAATGTTAATTAAAGTAAGCTAAAGTAATACTTTATACCAGTAAGAATTTAACTGGATTTATAGTTATATGATAATTGTTCTCAGTCATAAATGGAAACTGCAGGAGTCACTACTGTGTCCATCATATATGCTAACATTGCTGGGTTATAACTCATTAATTTGATGAGTTTAGTGATTAGTAATTCTGAGAAATATTTCTTCTCAAATCCATGTTAAGATCATTTATGGGTTACATTTCATTAATCCATGAAAAACTCAAGATGCAAACCTATGATAACATGAAATCAGATGCCATAATTATCACTATAAATTCTTTATTCTTCATTAGTTCAAAAAACACTCAATAATCAAAAAACAAAGACATAGCCGGGCATGGTGGCTCACGCCTGTAATCCCAGCACTCGGGAGGCAGAGACAGGAGGATTGCTGAGTTCCAGGCTTGCCTGGGCTACATAGTGAGCTGAAGGTCAGCCTGAACTACAAAGTGAGACCCTGTCTCAAAATAAAACAAAACAAAAAAACAAAGACATAACAGTGCTGTGTTTAAACCACAAATATGCATAGTCCTATTTTCAAAAACAGATTAAAGTTCATGAAAACCTCCTAAGATCAACAGGTTAGCAGAAAAGTAACACTTGACTAATTCTTAAGGGGTTTCAAGGAAGAAATATTTGAAAATATTCACTTCCTAGCTCCGCTTCCAATAGTTCTATGGAAAAGCTGTGACATCTGAGGACCAAGAGGCCCAAACAGGTGAGGAGGAAGACCCCTGGCCTCTAACAGAGCTGGAGAGTAAAGAAGGGTGGGAACAGTTGGTTTGATTTAATACAACTCATCTCAACTAAAAGTGTCAAGCAACTGATTTATATCATGTAACTGAGAAGCCAAAGTTACTTACTTTCCACTCTGAATTTTAAGAGAGGCTAACTTAAACTTGTAAGACCATCCTTATATATTAGTGTAATTAATGTAAATTAAAAGATATGTGTCAGCTTTAGTATTTAACATTTGATGAAAAACTTTTTTTTTTTTTTTTTTTTTTTTTTGCTTTTTGAGACAGGGTCTCACTTTGTAGTTCAGGCTGGCCCTGAGCTCACTATGGTGCCCAGGCAAGCTGCCACGAACTCAGCAATACTCTTGTCCCTGCCTCCTGAGTGCTGGGATTACAGGCGTGAGCCACCACATCCGGCATTGTATATGCGGTGTGGATTGTTGATGGGCGTGTCTCCATACCCAGCAGTATATGTGGTTACCGGGGATCAAACTCAGGACCTTGCGCTGGCAAGGCAGGCAACAGAACCACTGAGCTAACCCTCTGGCCCTTGATGAAGAACTTTTAAAAAGTGCTGGAAGGAGCTATGTAAAGAGCCCCCAAAATACCCAAGGTAAATATCTACTATGAAGAAGTTAAATATTAAGTTTTCTCTCTGATATTACTTCCCAGATATTTATCTTGAGGTCCCACAAAAAACTATCATGAAAACCATTAGCCTGTATTTATTGTTTTTAAAAATAAAAAGAACTATGTATTAATGAGACTCCTTGTCAAAAAGGTAAGTTGTCACATCTCTCAGAGACTTAATCTGAAACTGACATTTCTTGTATGCCTTACACTGGAATTATAATCATTACAGGAAAACATATACATATCCATTTACATATTATATAAATAATGAAATTACTTTGTGTTAAAGATTTCACACTAAAAAAAAAAAAAACCCGAGTTTATAGTGTGCTTCATTTTGAAGTGAGGAAGGAGGCTTATTGGGTGTCTTATAACACATATAGTCATAATGTTGCTAGGAGAGCAGTATGTTATATTGTCCCCTTTTCTAGGTGTTTTATAATGCAGTACTAAAACCAGTTATAGATGTAACATAATGAAGAAAACTTTGAAAACATCAAAATTATGTTAGAAATTATCTCCTTAAACAGTCAAAATGAAGAGAGAAGCCAGGTGTAGTGGCACACACCTGTATTCCCAGCACTTTTGGAAGCCTGTGATAAGAGGATTCCAAATTCAACCTCTACCTGGGTAATTTAGCAACTTAAAGGGACACTGTCTCAAAAAAGAAAATAAGAAAAGGGCTGTAGATGAAGATCAGTGCAAAGGACCTGAGTTTAATCCCCAGTATCACCCAAATCAATGAATGAATGGAGAATGAATGAAAGAATGAAATTAAAAAGACAGAGATAGTTATCTTCTGAATTTCAGCCACCAAATCACCACTAAGCAACTTCTTTTGGAGAGCAAGGCAAATACTGCTAGATGACATATTTCAAATTAATTTCAATAACAAGCAGTAGTAACTACCATTCACAGGTTCCATGTCTGACTTTACCTTGTAATCGGCCCATCTCCGAATCATCTGATTCACTCTCCCCAGAGGTGGTCATGCCAACAGCCCCTGCAACAGAACTGGAGGCTTAGGGGAGAGGAAGGCGAGGTTAGGAGTGGAGCATTTGAACTCATTATCTGACTTATCTTTAAAAAGAAAAGCTTAGCCGGGCATGGTGGCTCATGCCTGTAATCCCAGCACTTGGGAGGCAGAGACAGGAGGATTGCTGAGTTCAAGGCTTGCCTGGGCTACATAGTGAGCTCAGAGCTAACCTGAACTACAAAGTGAGACCCTGTCTTAAAAAAAAAAAAAAGCTTAAATTTTACAGACTACCAATAAACAAATTAAACTTTTCCTACTGCACACACAGTTGTTCTTACAGACTTCATCCTATAAAGTAAAAAGGAAAGCTCAACTACTATAAATTAAACAAACATAGTTGGGCATGGTAGCATACACCCTCAAGAAAACTGAGACAGGACTGTCACCAGTTCAAGGCCCAGCCTGGACTACATAGTAAGCTCAAGACCAGCCTGAAGAACACAGCAAGCCCCTGTCCCAAAACAACTACCACCCCCCAAAAAGCATAAAAATGCAATACATATTTTTCATTTATACATGGTACTTTTGATAGACTCCTCATGCCTTTGAAACTGCTTTGGAATTAAATCCTGGCCTAAATTCCTCTATGAGAATTTAATACTGTTAGCATCATTCTGATATTTAATAGATTTCCAACAAGCATTTACCTATTTTCTTTTGTTTTATAAGAGCAAAGATTGGGCCAGGGAATGTAGCTCAGTGGCACTGAACCTGCCTAGCAAGCATAAGGTCTTGAGTTCAATCCCCAGTCCACAGAGGAGGGGAGAAAAAAAGAGTAAAAATCATACACTTTCATTACAGAAAAAACATACTAAATATGCACACCACAACTCAGATCTGAATGCAAAACACTGCTAAGAAGCAGAAACGCAGAGAGTAACTAAAATGCAGAACCTAGTAAGAGTGAAGAATAAAAGGCCAGAAGAGGGCTGCTACCTAAATGCCAACCAGAACAATCACTGCAACAAAGAATGAGTTAAACAGCAGAGGCAGATTCTGTTCTGAATCTGAAAAGAATTGAAAACACATCCAAGGTCTGACCAACAGGTCTGTGACATGTCTGAATAAGCACTTTTTAACACAGAGGAATGGTCTATGTATGATCAGATCATGCACCATCCCTTAATCCTTGTTAACCAGACAGATAATGACAGAACATAAGATATGACCGCAATTTTAAAGAGTCACGTGAATAATAATAATAAAGAGGTATGTGAATATAAACAACTTTTCTGAAGAAAAGCACACCTTTTGTTCCCCCCACATACCACTGATCATTCTTGGCACCTACCTCCTGGAATTCCTGGGCTCCTGGACTCTTGGTCTGGGCTGTTGCACTCCTGGCCTCCTGTGCTTCTGGGCTCCTGAGCTCCCAGGCTCCTGGACACTGGGCCTCCTGGCTCCTGAGCTCTTGGGCCATGGATTTCTGGGCACCTACCAACAGGAATTGCTGGGCTCCTGGATTCTTGGCCTGGGCTCCTGCACTCCTGGCCTCCTGTGTTTCAGGGCTCCGGAGCTCCCAGGATCCTGGACTCTAGGCCTGTGGTTTCCTGGGCTCCTGCGCCCCTGGGTTCCTGAGCAACAACCTCCTGGAGTTGCTGGGCTCTTGGATTCTTGAACTGGGATCCTGCATTCCAGGCCTCCTGCGATTCTGGGCTCCAGAGCTCCCAAGCTCCGAGACCCCAGGACTCCTGGCTCCCAGACTCCTGGGCCCCTGGGATCCTGGGCACTTACCCCTTAGATTCTTGGGCTATTGGACTCTTGGCCTGGGTGCCTGCACTCCAAGCCTCGTGTGCTTTTGGGCTCCTGAGCACCAAGGCTGATGGAATCAGGGCCTCCTGGATCCCAGGCTCCTGGGCCCCAGGGTTCCTGTGTACCTACTCCTGGAATCCCTGGGCTCCTGCATTCCGGGTCTCCTGCACTTCTGGGCTCCTGAGGTCCCAGGCTCCTGGATTCTGGGGCTTCTGGCTCCTGGGCTGCTGGGCCCGTGAGTTCCTGGGCACCTACCTGCTGGAAGACTGAGGTACCAGGATTCTTGGCCGGGACTCCTGCATTCCTGGCCTGCTGCACTTCCAGGCTGTGGAGCTCCCAGGCTTTGGAAATCCAGGGCGCTTGGCTCCAGAGCTCCTGGGCAGCTGGGTTCCTAGGCACCTACTTCCTGGAATTCCTGGGCTCCAAGACTCTTGGCCTGGGCTCCTGAACTCCTGGTCTCCTGCACTTCTGGGCTGCTGAGATGCAGGATCCTGGACACTGGGCCTTCTGCTACAGGGCTCTTGGGACATTGGGTTCCTGGACACTTACTTCAAGGAAGGCCTGGGCTCCTGTACTCCTGACCTGCTGCACATCTGGATTACAAAGCACCCACGATCCTGGATTTCAGGCCTCCAGGCTCCAGGGATCGTGGGCCACTGGGTTCCTGGGCACCTACGTCCTGAAATTCCTGGGCTCCTGGACTCTCGGCCTGGGCTCCTGCACTGCTGGCCTCCTGAGCTTCAGGGCTCTTGCAGTATGAAGCTCCTTGACTCCAGCTCATGGGCTCCAGCACACCTGGGTACCTGGGCAACTACCTCTGGAAATTCTGGGAGTCCTAGAAATCTGGCCTGTGCTCCTGCACTCCTAGCCTCCTGCTATGCTGGACTACTGGGATCCCAGGCTCCTGGAATCCGGGCCTCCTGGCTCACGGGATCCAGCGACAGTGATTTCCTCACTGCCTACAATTTCAAACTCCTGGACTCCTGGACTCTTGGCCTAGGCTCCTGCACTCCTGGTCTCCTGTGATTCTGGTCTCCTAAGCTCCCAGGATCATGGCGTCAGGGCCTCCTGGCTCCTGGGATGCAGCAACCGTGGTTTCCTCACTGCCTACATTTTGAAATTCCTGGGCTCCAGGACTCTTGGCCTGGGCTCCTGCACTCCTGGCCTCCTGCATTTCTGGGCTAAAAAGCTCTCAGGCTCCTGGACTCTGGGTCTCCTGGCTACCGGGTTCCAGGGACCGTGGGTTCCTCCTTGCCTATTTCCTGAATTTCCTGGGCTCCTGGACTCTTGGCCTGTGCTCCTGCACTCCTGGTCACCTGCCCTTCTGGTCTCTTAAGTTCACAGGCTCCTGGACTCTGGGCCTCCTGGCTCCCGGGCCCATGGTCCATGCGTTCCTCATTGCCTACGTCCTGAAATTCCTGGGCTCCTGGACTCTTGGCCTGGGATCCTGCACTCCTGGTCTCCTGAAGTTCTGGTCTCATAAGCTCCCAGCCTCCTGGACTCCGGGCTTACTGGCTCCTGGGCTCCAGGGACCGCGGTTTCCTCAGTGCCTACATCCTGAAGTTCCTGGGCCCCTGGACTCTTGGCCTAGGTTCCTGCACTCCTGGCCTCCTGCCTTTCTGGGCTCCAAAGTACCAGGCTCCTGGACTCCAGGCCTTCTGGCTCCCGGGATCCAGGGACCGTGGGTTACTCAGTGCCTACATCCTGAAATTCCTGGGCTCCTGGACTCTTGGCCTGGCCTCCTACACTCCTGTTCTGCTGCGCATCTTGTCTCCAAAGCTCCCACGTTCGTGGCCTCCGGGCCTCCTGGCTCCTGGGATCCAGTGAACGTGGTTTCCTCACCGCCTACATTTTGAAATTCTTGGGCTCCTGGACTGTTGGTGTGGGGTCCGGCAATTCTGGCCTCCTGCCATTCTGGGATCCAAAGCTCCCAGGCTCCTGGACTGCAGGCCTCCTGGCTCCCGGGATCCAGGGACCGTGGGTGCCTCAGTGCCTACATCCTGAAATTTCTGGGCTCCTGGACTCTTGGCCTGGGCTCCTGCACTCCTGGCCTCCTGCCTTTCTGGGCTCCAAAGTACCAGGCTCCTGGAATCCAGGCCACCTGGCTCCCGGGATCCAGCAAACGTGGGTGCCTCAGTGCCTACATTTTGAAATTCCTGGGCCCCTCGAGTCTTGGCCTGGGCTCCTACTCTCCTGTCCTCCTGCCTTTGTGGGCTCCTGAGCTCCCAGGCTCCTGGACTCTTGGCCTGGGCTCCTACACTACTGGCCTCCTGCCTTTCTGGGCTCCAAAGTTCCCAGGCTCCTGGACTCCGGGCCTCCTGGCTCCTGGGCTCCAGCGACCGTGGTTTCCTATGTGCCTACATTCTGAAATTCCTGGGCTCCTGGATTCTTGGCCTGGGCTCCTACACTGCTGGTCTCCTGTGCTTTTGGTCTAAGCTCCCAGGCTCCTGGACTCCGGGCCTCCTGGCTTCCGGGATCCAGGGACCATGTGTTCCTCAGTGTCTAAAACTTAAAATTCCGGGGCACCTGGACTCTTGGCCTGGGTTCCTGCGCTTCTGTTCTCCTAAGCTCCCAGGCTCTTGGACTCAGGACCTCCTGGCTCCCGGGATCCAGGGACCATGGTTTGCTATCTACATACATTTTGTAATTCCTGGGCTCCGGGATTCTTTTCCTGGGCTCCTGCACTCCTGGTCTCCTGCGTTTCTGGGCTCCAAAGCTCCCAGGGTCCTGGACTCCGGGCCTCCTTGTTCCCAGGTTCCAGGGACCATGCGTTCCTCAGTACCTACATCCTGAAATTCCTGGGCTCCTGGATTCTTGGCCTGGTCTCCTGCCCTTCTGGTCACCTAAGCTCCCAGGCTCCTGGACTCTGGACCTCCTGGCACCTGGGCTGCATGTCCATGGGTTCTTCAGTGCCTACGTCCTCAAATTCCTGGGTCCTGGACTTTTGGCCTGGGTTCCTACACTCTTGGCCTCCTGCCTTTGTGGGCTCCAAAGTCCCAGGCTCCTGAACTCCGGGACTCCTGGCTCCCGGGATCCAGCGATCGGGGGTTTCTTAGTGCCTACATCCTGAAATTGCTGGGCTCCTGGACTCTTGGCCTGGGCTCCTTCACTCCTGGCCAACTGCCTTTCTGGGCTCCAAAGCTCCAAGACTCCTGGACTCCTGGCTCCTGGACTTCAGGGACCGTGGGGTTCATCAGTGCCTATATCCTGAAATTCCTGGGCTCCTGGATTCTTGGCCTGGGCTCCTGCACTCCTGGTCTGCTGAAATTCTGGTCTCATAAGCTTCCAATCTCCTGGACTCCGGGCCACCTGGCTCCCGGGCTCCAGGAACCGTGGGTTCCTCAGTGCCTACATCCTGAAATTCCTGGGCCCCTGGACTCTTGGCCTGGGCTCCTGCACTCCTGGCCTCCTGCCTTTCTGGGCTCCAAAGTACCCGGCTCCTGGACTCCGGGCCTCTTGGCTCCCGGGATCCAGGGACCATGGGTTCCTCAGTGCCTACATCCTGAAATTCCTGGGCTCCTGTAATCTTGGCCTGGCCTCCTATACTCCTGTTCTGCTGCATGTCTGGTCTCCTAACCTCCCAGGTTCATGGCCTCTGGGCCTCCAGGCTCCCAGGAACCAACGAACGTGGGTTCCTCAGTGCCTACATCCTGAAATTTCTGGGCTCCTGCACTCCTGGTCCCCTGTGCATATGGTCTCCTAACCTCCCAGGCTCCTGGACTCAAGTCCTCCTGGCTCCTGGGCTCCAGTGCCTTGGGTTCCTCAGTGTCTCCATCCTGAAATTCCTGGACTGCACTCCTGGTCTCCTGCGCTTATGGTCCACTAAGCACCCAGGCTCCTGGAATCAAGACCTCCTGGCTCCTGCGATCCAGCAACTGTGGTTTCCTCACTGCCTACATTGTGTAATTCCTGGGATCCTGGACTCTTGGCCTGGGCTTCTGCACTCCTGCCCTCCTCCCTTTCTGGGCCCCAAAGCTCCAAGGCTCCTGGACTCCGGGCATCCTGGCTCCCGGGATCCAGGGACCGTGGGTTTCTCAGTGCCTATTTCCTGAATTTCCTGGGCTCCTGGACGCTTTGCCTGTGCTCCTGTACTCCTGGTCACCTGCGCTTCTGGTCTCTTAAGCTCCCAAGCTCATGGATTCCGGGCCTCCTGGCTCCCGGGCTCCAGGGCCATGCATTCCTCATTGCCTACGTCCTGAAATTCCTGGGCTGCTGGACTCTTGGCCTGGGCTCCTGCACTCCTAGCGTACTGCATTTCTGGGCTCCAACATTCCCAGGCTCCTGGACTCCGGGCCTCCTGGCTCCCGGGCTCCAGGACCATGCGTTCCTCATTGCCTACATTCTGAAATTCCTGGGTTCCTGGACTCTTGGCCTGGGCTCCTGCACTCCTAGAGTACTGCATTTCTGGGCACCAACGTTCCCAGGCTCCTGGACTCCGGGCCTCCTGGCTCACAGGCTCCAGGGACCATGGTTTCCAAAGTGCCTACATTCTGAAATTCATGGTCTCCTGGACTCTTGGCCGGGGCTCCTGCACTCCTGGTCTCCTGCACTTCTGGTCTTCTAAGCTCCCAGGCTCCTGGACGCCAGGCCTCCCGACACCAGGGTTCCAGGTACCGTGGTTTCCTAAGTGCCTACCTTCTGAAATTCCTGGGTTCCTGGACTCCTGGCCTGGGCTCCTGAACTCCTGGCCTCCTGCCTTTCTGGGCTAAAAAGCTCCCAGGCTCCTGGACTCCGGACCTCCTGGCTCCCAGGTCCAGGGACAGTGGGTTCCTCCGTGCCTATTTCCTGAAATTCCTGGGCTCCTGGACTCTTGGCCTGTGCTCCTGCACTCCTGGTCCCCTGCCGTTCTGGTCTCTTAAGCTCACAGGATCCTGG
This sequence comes from Thryonomys swinderianus, assembly GCA_004025085.1. Lineage (NCBI taxonomy): Eukaryota > Metazoa > Chordata > Mammalia > Rodentia > Thryonomyidae > Thryonomys > Thryonomys swinderianus. The sequence goes on from PVIC010011084.1 coordinate 13,165, forward strand.
ACTCTGGGCCTCCTGGCTCCCGGGCCCATGGTCCATGCGTTCCTCATTGCCTACGTCCTGAAATTCCTGGGCTCCTGGACTCTTGGCCTGGGATCCTGCACTCCTGGTCTCCTGAAGTTCTGGTCTCATAAGCTCCCAGCCTCCTGGACTCCGGGCTTACTGGCTCCCGGGCTCCAGGGACCGCGGTTTCCTCAGTGCCTACATCCTGAAATTCCTGGGCCCCTGGACTCTTGGCCTAGGTTCCTGCACTCCTGGCCTCCTGCCTTTCTGGGCTCCAAAGTACCAGGCTCCTGGACTCCAGGCCTTCTGGCTCCCAGGATCCAGGGACCGTGGGTTCCTCAGTGCCTACATCCTGAAATTCCTGGGCTCCTGGACTCTTGGCCTGGCCTCCTACACTCCTGTTCTGCTGCGCATCTTGTCTCCAAAGCTCCCACGTTCGTGGCCTCTGGGCCTCCTGGCTCCCGGGATCCAGCGAACGTGGGTTCCTCAGTGCCTACATCCTGAAATTTCTGGGCTCCTGCACTCCTGGTCCCCTGTGCATATGGTCTCCTAACCTCCCAGGCTCCTGGACTCAAGTCCTCCTGGCTCCTGGGCTCCAGTGCCTTGGGTGCCTCAGTGTCTCCATCCTGAAATTCCTGGGCTGCACTCCTGGTCTCCTGCGCTTATGGTCCCCTAAGCACCCAGGCTCCTGGAATCGGGACCTCCTGGCTCCCATGATCCAGCGACTGTGGTTTCCTCACTGCCTACATTGTGTAACTCCTGGGCTCCTGGACTCTTGGCCTGGGCTCCTGCACTCCTGGCCTCCTCCCTTTCTGGGCCCCAAAGCTCCGAGGCTCCTGGACTCCGGGCATCCTGGCTCCCGGGATCCAGGGACCGTGGGTTCCTCAGTGCCTATTTCCTGAATTTCCTGGGCTCCTGGACTCTTTGCCTGTGCTCCTGCACTCCTGGTCACCTGCGCTTCTGGTCTCTTAAGCTCCCAAGCTCATGGATTCCGGGCCTCCTGGCTCCTGGGCTCCAGGGCCATGCGTTCCTCATTGCCTACGTCCTGAAATTCCTGGGCTGCTGGACTCTTGACCTGGGCTCCTGCACTCCTAGCGTACTGCATTTCTGGGCTCCAACATTCCCAGGCTCCTGCACTCCAGGCCTCCTGGCGCCCGGGCTCCAGGGCCATGTGTTCTTCATTGCCTACATTCTGAAATTCCTGGGTTCCTGGACTCTTGGCCTGGGCTCCTGAACTCCTAGCGTACTGCATTTCTGGGCTCCAACATTCCCAGGCTCCTGGACTCTGGGCCTCCTGGCTCACGGGCTCCAGGGACCGTGGTTTCCAAAGTGCCTACATTCTGAAATTCTTGGGCTCCTGGACTCTTGGTCTGGGCTCCTGCACTCCTGGTCTCCTAAGCTCCCAGGCTCCTGGACGCCGGGCCTCCCAGCACCCGGTTTCTAGGTACCGTGTTTTCCTAAGTGCCTACATTCTGAAATTCCTGGGTTCCTGGACTCTTGGCCTGTGCTCCTGTGCTCCTGGTCTCCTGCACTTCTGGTCTCCTAAGCTCCCAGGATCCTGGACGCTGGGCCTCCCGACACCCGGGTTCCAGGTACTGTGGTTTCCTAAGTGCCTACATTCTGAAATTCCTGGGTTCCTGGACTCTTGTCCTGGGCTCCTGCACTCCTGGCCTCCTGCATTTCTGGGCTAAAAAGCTCACAGGCTCCTGGATGCTGGGCCTCCCGACACCCGGGTTCCAGGTACCGTGATTTCCTAAGTGCCTACATTCTGAAATTCCTGGGTTCCTGGACTCTTGGCCTGGGCTCCTGCACTCCTGGCCTCCTGCCTTTCTGGGCTAAAAAGCTCCCAGGCTCCTGAACTCCAGACCTCCTGGCTGCTGGGCTCCAGGGACCATGGGTTCCTCTGTGCCTATTTCCTGAAATTCCTGGGCTCCTGGACTCTTGGTCTGTGCTCCTGCACTCCTGGTCCCCTGCACTTCTGGTCTCTTAAACTCACAGGATCCTGGACTGCGGGCCTCCTGGCTCCCGGGCCCCAGAGCAATGCTTTCCTCATTGCCTACATCCTGAAATTCCTGGGCTCCTGGATTCTTGGCCTGGGATCCTGCACTCCTGGTCTCCTGAAGTTCTGGTCTCATAAGCTCCCAACCTCCTGGACTCTGGGCCGACTGGCTCCCGGGCTCCAGGGACCGTGGGTTCCTCAGTGCCTACATCCTGAAATTCCTGGGCCCCTGGACTCTTGGCCTGGGCTCCTGCACTCCTGGCCTCCTGCCTTTCTGAGCTCCAAAGTACCAGGCTCTTGGACTGCAGGCCTCCTGGCTCCCATGATCCAGCAAACGTGGGTGCCTCAGTGCCTACATCCTGAAATTTCTGGGCTCCTGCACTCCTGGTCCCCTGTGCATATGGTCTCCTAAGCTCCCAGGCTCCTGGACTCCAGGCCTCCTGGCTCCTGGGGTCCAGTGCCTTGGGTTCCTCAGTGCCTGCATCCTGAAATTCCTGGGCTACACTCCTGGTCTCCTAAGCACCCAGGCTCCTGGACTCGGGACCTCCTGGTTCCCGCGATGCAGCAACTGTGGTTTTCTCACTGCCTACATTGTGTAATTCCTGGGCTCCTGGACTCTTGGCCTGGGCTCCTGCACCCCTGGCCGCCTGCCTTGCTGGGCTCCAAAGCTCCCAGGCTCCTGGACTCCGGGCCTCCTGGCTCCTGGGATCCACGGACTGTGGGTTCCTTAGTGCCTATTTCCTGAAATTCCTGGGCTCCTGCACTCCTGGTCTCCTGCGCTTCTGGTCGCTTAAGCTCCCAAGCTCGTGGATCCCGGTCCTCCTGGCTCCCGGGCTCCAGAGCCATGCATTCCTCATTGCCTATGTCCTGAAATTCCTGGGCTTCTGGACTCTTGTCCTGGGATCCTGCCCTCCTGTTCTACAGTTCTGGTCTCCTAAGCTCCCAGCCGCCTGGACTCCGGGCCTTCTGGCTTCTGGGCTCCAGGGACCGTGGGTTCCTCAGTGCCTACATCCTTAAATTCCTGGGCCCCTGGACTCTTGGCCTGTGCTCCTGCTCTCCTGGCCTCCTGCCTTTCTGGGCTACAAAGTGCCAGGCTCCTGGACTCTGGGCCTCCTGGCTCCCAGGCTCCCGGGACCGTGGGTTCCTCAGTGCCCACATCCTGAAATTCCTGGGCTCCTGGACTCTTGGCCTGGTCTCCTGCACTCCTAGTCCCCAGCGCTTATGGTCTCCTACGCTCCCAGGCTCCTGGATTCCAGGCCTCCTGGCTCCCGGGCTCCAAGGCCATGGGCTCCTCAGTGCCTACATCCTGAAGTTGCTGGGCGCCTGGACTCTTGGCCTGGGCTGCTGCACTCCTGGTCTCCTGCGCTTGTGGTCTGCTAAGGTCCCAGGCTCCTGGACTCTGGGATTCCTGGCTCCTGGGCTCCAGGGACCATGGCTTCCTCAGGGTCTACTTCCTGAAATTCCTGGGCTCCTGGACTGTTGTCCTGGGCTGCTGCACTCCTGTTCTCCTGCATGTCTGGTCTCCTAAGCTGCCAGGCTCCTGGACTCCAGGCCTCCTGGCTCCCGGGTTCCAGGTACCATGGTTTCCTAAGTGCCTACATTCTCAAATACCTGGGTTCCTGGACTCTTGGCCTGGGTTCCTTCAGTCCTGGCCTCCTGCATTTCTGGGCTCCCAAGTTCCCAGGCTCCTGGACTCCGGGTCTCCTGTAGCCCGGGATCCATTGATCATGGGTTCCTCAGTGTCTACAACTTCAAATTCCTGGGCTCCTTGACTCTTGGCCTGGGCTCCTGCATTCCTGGTCTCCTGCACATCTGGTCTCCTAAGCTGCCAGGCACCTGGACACTGGGCCTCCTGGCTCCCAGGATCCAGCAACCGTGGTTTCCTCACTGCCTAAATTGTGTAATTCCTGGGCTCCTGGACTCTTGGCCTGGGCTCCTGCACTCCTGGTCTCCTGCCTTTCTGGGCTCCAAAGCTCCCAGCCTCCTGGACTCTGGGCCTCCTGACTCCCAGACTCCAGGGACCGGGGGTTTCTCAGTGCCTACATGCTGAAATTCCTGGGCTCCTGGACTCTTGGCCTGTACTCCTACACTCCTTATCTGCTGCAGTTCTGGTCTCTTAAGCTCTCAGGCTCCTGGAATCCAGGCCTCCTGGCTCTTGGGCTCCAGGGCCATGCATTCCTCATTGTCTACATCCTGAAATTCCTTGGCTCCTGGACTCTTGGCCTGGGCTCCTGCACTCCTGGTCTCCTGAGGTTCTGGTCTCCTAAACTCCAAAGCTCTTGGACTCCAGCCCTCCTGGTTCCCGGGCTCCAGGACCGTGGGTTGCTCAGTGCCTACATCCTGAAATTCCTGGGCTCCTGGACTCTTGGCCTGTGCTCCTGCACTCCTGGCCTCCTGCCTTTCTGGGATCCAAAGTTCTCAGACCCCTGGACAATGGACCTCCTGGCTCCCAGGCTGCAGGGCCATGGGTTCCTCAGTGCCTACATCCTGAAATTCCTTTGGCTATTGGACTCTTGGACTGGGCTCCTGCACTCATAGCATACTGCATTTCTGGGCTCCAACGTTCGCAAGCTCCTGGACTCCGGGCCTCCTGGCTCCTGGATTCCAGGTACCGTGGTTTCCTAAGTGCCTACATTCTGAAATTCCTGTGCTCCTGGACCCTTGGCCTGGAGCTCCTCTTCTCCTGCACGCCTGTTCTCCTAAGCTCCCAGGCTCCTGGACGCCAGGCCTCCTTGCTCCCAGGATGCAAGAACCATGGGTTCCTCAGTGTCTACAACTTGAAATTCCTGGGATCCTGGCCTGTTGGCCTGGGCTCCTGCACTTCTGTTCTCCTATCCTCCGAGGATACTGGACGCCAGGCCTCCTGGCTCCGGGATCCAGCGACCGTGGTTTGCTCACTGACTACATTTTCTAATTCCTGGGCCCCTGGACTCTTGGCCTGGGCTCCTGCACTCCTGGCCGCCTGCCTTTCTGGGCTTCAAAGTTGCCAGGCTCTGGGACTCCAGACCTCCTGGCTCGCGGACTCCAGGGACCGGGGGTTTCTCAGTGCCTACATCCTGAAATTCCTGGGCTTCTGGACTCTTGGCCTGTGCTCCTGCACTCCTGATCCTCTGCAGTTCTGGTCTCTGAAGCTCTCAGGCTACTGGAATCCAGGCCTCCTGGCTCCCAGGCTCCAGGGCCATGCGTTCCTCATTGCCTACATCCTGAAATTCCTTGGCTCCTGGACTCTTGGCCTGGGCTCCTGCACTCCTGGTCTCCTGAGGTTCTGGACTCCTAAGCTCCAAAGCTCCTGGACTCCAGCCCTCCTGGCTCCTGGGATCCAGGGACCATGGGTTGCTCAGTGCCTACATCCTGAAATTCCTGGGCTCCTGGACTCTTGGCCTGTGCTCCTGCACGCCTGGCCTCCTGCCTTTCTGGGATCCAAAGTTCTCAGACCCCTGGACTCTGGACCTCCTGGCTCCCAGGCTGCAGGGCCATGGGTTCCTCAGTGCCTACATCCTGAAATTCCTGGGCTCCTGGACTCTTGGCCTGTGCTCCTGCACTCCTGATCCTCTGAAGTTCTGGTCTCTGAAGCTCTCGGGCTCCTGGAATCCAGGCCTCCTGGCTCCCAGGCTCCAGAGCCATGCATTCCTCATTGCCTACATCCTGAAATTCCTTGGCTCCTGGACTCTTGGCCTGGGCTCCTGCACTCCTGGTCTCCTGAGGTTCTGGTCTCCTAAGCTCCAAGGCTCCTGGACTCCAGCCCTGCTGGCTCCCAGGCTCCAGGGACCGTGGGTTCCAAAGTGCCTATATTCTGAAACTCCTGGGCTCCTGGACTCTTGGCCTAGGCTCCTGCACTCCTGGTCTCCTGCACTTCTGGTCTCCTAAGCTCCCAGGCTCCTGGACGCCAGGCCTCCCGACACCCGGGTTCCAGGTACTGTGGTTTCCTAATTGCCTACATTCTGAAATTCCTGGGTTCCTGGACTCTTGGCCTGGGCTCCTGCACTCCTTGCCTCCTGTCTTTCTAGGCTCCAAAGCTCCCAGGCTCCTTGACTCCAGGCCTCCTGGCTCCCAGATTCCAGGGACCGTGGGTTCCTCAGTGAATACATCCTGAAATTTCTGGGCTGCTGGTCTCTTGGCCTGGCCTCCTGCACTCCTGGTCCCCTGTGATTCTCGTCTCTTAAGCTCCCAGGCTCCTGGAATCCGGGCCTCCTGGCTCCCGGGCTCCAGGGCAATGCATTCCTCATTGCCTACATCCTGAAATTCCTGGGACCTGGATTCTTGGCCTGGGTTCCTACACTCCTGGCCTCCTGCCTTTCTGGGCTCCAACACTCCCAGACTCCTGGACTCCGGGCCTCCTGGCTCCTGGGCTCCAGGGACCGTGGGTTCCTCAGTGCCTACATCCTGAAATTCCTGGGCTCCTGGAATCTTGGCCTGGGCTCTTGCATTCTTGATCTCCTGAGGTTCTGGTCTAGTAAGCTCCAAGGCTCCTGGACTCCAGCCCTCCTGGCTCCCAGGCTCCAGGGACTGTGGGTTCCTCAGTGCCTACATCCTGAAATTCCTGGGCTCCTGGACTCTTGGCCTGGGCTCCTGCACTCCTGGCCTCCTGCTTTTCTGGGCTCCAAAGTTCCCAGGCACCTGGACTCTGGACCTCCTGGCTCCCGGCTGCAGGGCCATGGGTTCCTCAGTGCCTACATCCTGAATTCCTGGGCTCCTGGACTCTTCACGTGGGCTCCAGCCCTCCTGGCCCCCTGCATTTATGGGCTCCAATATTCCTGGACTCCTGGACTCCGGTCCTCCTGGCTCCTGGCTCCAGGTACCATGGTTTCATAAGTGCCCACATCCTGGAATTCCTGGGCTCCTGGACTGTTGTCCTGGGCTGCTGCACTCCTGTTCTCCTGCAGTTCTGGTCTTCCATGCTCCCAGGCTCCTAGACTCTGGGCCTCCTGGCTCCCGGGTTCCAGGTACCATGGTTTCCTAAGTGCCTACATTCTAAAATACCTGGGTTCCTGGATTCTTGGCCTGGGCTCCTGCACTGCTGGCCTCCTATATTTTTGGGCTCCAAAGTTCCCAGGCTCCTGGACTCTGGGTCTCCTGGCTTCCGGGATCCAGTGATCATGGGTTCCTCAGAGTCTACAACTTGAAATTCCTGGGCGCCTGGACTCTTGGGCTGGACTCCTGCATTCCTGGTCTCCTGCGCTTCTGATCTCCTAAGCTGCCAGTCTCCTGGACTCCGGGCCTCCTGGCTCCGGGGATCCAGCGACTGTGGTTTTCTCACTGCCTACATTATATAATTCCTGGGCTGGGGGACTCTTGGCCTGGGTTCCTGCACTCCTGGTCTCCTGCCTTTCTGGGCTCCAATGCTTCCAGGCTCCTGGACTCCGGGCCTCCTGGCTCCTGGGCTCCAGGGACCGGAGGTTCCCCAGTGCCTACATCTTGAAATTGCTGAGCTCCTGGACTCTTGGCCTGGGCTCCTGCACTCCTTATTTGCTGTGCTTCGGGTCTCTTAATCTCCCAGGCTCCTGGATTCCAGGCCTCCTGGTTCCCGGGCTCCAGGGCCATGCGTTCCTCATCACCTACATCCTGAAATTCCTGGGCTCCTGGACTCTTGGCCTGGGCTCCTGCACTCCTGGTCTCCTGAGGTTCTGTTCTCCTAAACTCCAAAGCTCCTGGACTCCAGCCCTCCTGGCTCCCGGGCTCCAGGGACCGTGGGTTCCTCAGTGCCTACATCGTGAAATTCCTGGTCTCCTGGACTCTTGGCCTGTGCTCCTGCACTCCTGGCCTCCTACCTTTCTGGGCTCCAAAGCTCTCAAACCCCTGGACTCCGGACCTCCTGGTTCCCGGGTTGCAGGGCCAAGGGTTCCTTAGTGCCTACATCCTGAAATTCCTGGGCTCCTGGAATCGTGGCATGGGCTCCAGCACTCCTAGCATACTGCATTTCTGGGCTCCAACGTTTCCAGCCTCCTGGAATCCTGGCCTCCTGGCTCCTGGGCTCCAGGGACCGTGGTTTCCAAAGTGCCTGCATTCTGAAATTCCTGGGCTCCTGCACTCCTGGTCTCCTGCACTTCTGGTCTCCTAAGCTCCCACATTCCTGGACGCCGGACCTCCCAACAGCCGGCTTCCAGGTACTGTGGTTTCCTAAGTGCCTACATTCTGAAATTCCTGGGTTCCTGGACTCTTGGCCTGGGCTCCTGCACTCCTTGCCTTCTGCCTTTCTGGGCTCCAAAGTTCCCTGGCTCCTGGACTCCGGGCCTCCTGGCTCCCAGGATCCAGGGACCATGGGTTTGTCAATGTCTACAACTTGAAATTCCTGGGCTTCTGGACTCTCAGCCTGGGCTCCTGTACACCTGGTCTCCTGAGGTTCTGGTCCCCTGACCTCCCAGGATCAAGGTCTCCGGGCATCCTGGCTTCCGAGATCCAGCGAACATGGTTTCCTCACTGCATACATTTTGAAATTCCTGGGATCCTGGACTCTTGGCCTGGGCTCTGCACTCTTGGCCTCCTGCCTTTCTGGGCTCCAAAGTTCCCAGGTTCCTGGACTCCAGGCCTCCTGGCTCCTGGGTTCCAGGGACCATGGGTTCCTCAGGCAATACATCCTGAAATTCCTGGGCTCCTGGACTCTTGGCCTGGGCTCCTTCAGTCCTGGTCCCCTGCGCTTCTGGTCTCTTAAGCTCCCAGGCTCCTGGAATCTAGGCCTCCTGGCTCCCAGGCTCCAGTGCCATACATTCCTCATTGCCTACATCCTGAAATTCCTGGGGCCTGGACTCTTGGCCTGCGTTGCTGCCCTCCTGGCCTCCTGCCTTTCTGGGTTCCAAAGTCCCAGGTTCCTGGCTCCCGGGTTCCAGGGACCGTGCGTTCCTCAGTAAATACATCCTGAAATTCATGGGCTCCTGGACTCTTGGCCTGGGCTCCTGCACTCCTGTTCCCCTGCGCTTCTGGTCTCTTAAGCTCCCAGGCTCCTGGTATCCGGCCCACCTGCCTCCTGGGCTCTAGGGCCATGCGTTCGTCATTGCCTACATCCGGAAATTCCTGGGTCCTGGATTCCTGGCCTGGGTTCCTGCACTCCTGGCCTCCTGCCTTTCTGGGCTCCAAAGTCCCAGGCTCCTGGAATCCGGGCCTCCTGGCTCCCGGGATCCAGGGATCGTGCGTTTTTCAGTGCCTACATCCTGAAATTGCTGGGCTCTTGGGCTCTTGGACTCTTGGCCTGGGCTCCTTCACTCCTGGCCACCTGCCTTTCTGGGATCCAAAGCTCCCAGGCTCCAGGGACCATGGGTTCCTCAGTGCCTACATCCTGAAATTCCTGGGCTCCTAGGCTCTTGGCCTGGGCTCCTGCACTCCTGGTCTCCTGAGGTTCTGGTCTCCTAAGCTCCAAAGCTCCTGGACTCCGGGCCTCCTGGCTCCCAGGCTCCAGGGACCGTGCGTTCCTCAGTGCCTACATCCTGAAATTCCTGGGCTCATGGACTCTTGGCCTGTGCACCTGTATTCCTGGCTTCCTGGCTTTCTGGGCCCCAAAGCTTCGAGGCCCCTGGACTCTGGACTTCCTGGCTCCAGGGCTGCAGGGCCATAGGTTCCTCAGTGCCTACATCCTGAAATTCCTGGGCTCCTGGACTCTTGGCATGGGCTCCTGCACTCATGGCTCCCTCCATTTCTGGACTCCAATATTCCCAGACTCCTGAACTCTGGGCCTCCTCTGGCACCAGGGATCCAGGTACCATAGTTTCCTAAGTGCCTACATTCTGAAATTCCTGGGTTCGGGACTCTTGGCCTGGGCTCCTTCACTCCTGGCCCCTGCATTTCTGGGCTCCCAAATTCCCAGGCTCTGGATTCTGGGCCTCCTGGCTCCCGGGATCCATGGACCATGGGTTCCTCAGTGTCTACAACTTGAAATTCCTGGGCTCCTGGACTCTTGACCTGGGCTGCTGCACTCCTGGTCTCCTATGCTCCCAGGGTCCAGGACTACGGGCCTTCTGGCTTCCAGGATCCAGCGAGCATCGTTTCCTCACTGCCTATGTTTTGAAATTCCTGTGCTTCTGGACCCTTGGCCTGGGCTCCTGCTCTCCTGGCCTCCTGCCTTTGTGGGCTCCTAAGTTCCCAGGCTACTGGACTCCGGGCCTCCTGGCTTCCGGGCTCCAAGGCCACGAGTTCCTCAGTGCCTACATCCTGAAATTCCTGGGCTCCTGCACTCCTGATCTCCTGCGCTTGTGGTTTCCTAAACTCCCAGGCTCCTGGACTCCAGGAATCCTGGCTCGAGGTCTCCAGGGACCGTAGTTCCCTCAGTGCCTACATCCTGAAATTCCTGGGCTCCTGCACTCCTGGCCTCCTGCCTTTCTGCGCTCCAAAGTACCAGGCTCCTGGACTCCGGGCCTTCTGGCTCCCGGGATACAGGGACCGTGGGTTCCTCAGTGCCTACATCCTGAAATTCCTGGGCTCCTGGACTCTTGGCCTGGGCTCCTGCACTCCTGTTCTTCTGCACGTCTCGTCTACTAAGCTCACAGGATCCTGGACTCTGGGCCTCCTGGCTCCTGGGCTCCAGCGACCGTGGTTTACTACGTGCGACCTTCTGAAATTCCTGGGTTCCTGGTCTCGTGGTCTGGGCTCTTTTACTCCTGGCCTCCGGCATTTCTGCGCGCCATGTTCCCAGGCTCCTGGACTCTGGGCCCTCCTGGCTCCCGGGATCCAGGGACCATGGGTTCCTCAGTGTCTACAACTAGAAATTCCTGGGCTTCTGGACTCTTGGCCTGGGCTCCTCCATTCCTGGTCTCCTGCACTTCTGGTCTAAGCTGCCAGGCTCCTGGACTCCGGGCCTCCTGGCTCCCAGTCTCCAGCGACCATGGTTTCCTCACTGCCTACATTGTGTAATTCCTGAGCTCCTGGACTCTTGGCCTGGGCTCCTGCACTCCTGGCCTCCTGCCTTTCTGGGCTAAAAAGCTCCCAGGCTCCTGGACTCCAGGCTTCCTGGCTCCCGGGGTCTAGGGACCGTGGGTTCATCAGTGCCTATTTCCTGAAATTCCTGGGCTCCTGTATTATGGCCTGTGCTCCTGCACTTCTGATCCCCTGTGCTTCTGGTCTCTTAAGCTCACAGGCTCCTGGACTCTAGGCCTCGTGGCTCCTGGGCCCCAAGGACGTGTGTTCCACTTTGCCTACGTCCTGAAATTCCTGGGCTCCTGGACTCTTGGCCTGGGCTCCTGCACTCCTGTTCTGCTGCACGTCTGGTCTCCTAAGCTCCCAAGCTCCTGGACACCGGGCCTCTTGGCTCGCGGTTTCCAGATACCGTGGTTTCCTAAGTGCCTACATTCAGAAATTCCTGGGTTCCTGGACTTGTGGCCTGGGCTCCTAAACGACTGGGCTCCTGCCTTTCTGGGCTCTATTGTTTCCAGGCTCCTGGACTCCGGGCCTCCTGGGTCCTGGGCTCCAGAGACCGTGGTTTCCTAAGTTCCTACATTCTGAAATTCCTGGGCTCCTGCACTCCTGGACTACTGTGCTTTTGGTGTAAGCTCCCAGGCTCCTGGACTCTGGGCCTCCTGGCTCCCGGGCTCCAGGGACCGGGGGTTCCTCAGTGCGTACATCCTGAAATTCCTGGGCTCCTGGACTCTTGGTCTGGGCTGCTGCACTCCTGGTCTCCCGTGCTTGTGGTCTCCTAACCTCCCAGGCTCTTTGACACGGGGCCTCCTGGCTCCTGGGATCCAGGAAACGTAGTTTCCTCACTGCCTACAGTTTGAAATTCCTGGGCTCCTGGACTCTTGGCCTGGGCTCCTGCACTCCTGGCCTCCTGCCTTTCTGGGATCCAAAGCTTCCAGGCTCCTGGACTCTGGGCTTATGGCTCCCGGGATCCAGGGAATGTGGGTTCCTCAGTGCCTACATCCTGAAATTTCTGTACTCCTGGATTCTTGGCCTGGGCTCCTGCACTCCTGGACCCCTGCGCATCTGGTCTCCTTATCTCCCAGGCTCCTGAACTCTGGGCCTACTGGCTCCTGGGCTCCAGGGCCATGGGTTCCTCAGTGCCTACATCCTGAAATTAATGGGCTCCTGGACTCTTGGCCTGGGATCCTGCACTCCTGGTCTCCTGCCCTTCTGGTCACCTAAGATACCAGGCTCCTGGACTCTGGACTTCCTGGCTCCCAGGATCCAGCGACCATGGTTTCCTCACTGCCTACATTTTGAAATTCCTTTGATACTGGACCCCTGGCCTGGGCTCTTGCATTCCTGCCCTACTGCCTTTGTGGGCTCCAAAGCTCCAGACTCCTGGACTCCAGGCCTCCTGGCTCCCAGGCTCTGGGGACATGGAATCCTCAGTGCCTACATCCTGAAATTCCTGGGTTCCTGGACTCTTGGCCTGGACTCCTGCACTCCTTGTCCCCTGTGCTTATGGTCTCCTAAGCTCCCAGGCTCCTGGACTCCGGGCCTCCTGGCTCCCATTATCTAGGGACTGTGGGTTCCTCAGTGCCTACATCCTGAAGTTCCTGGGCTCCTGGACTCTTGGCCTGGGCTCCTGCACTCCTGGTCTCCTGTGCGTCTGGTCTGCTAAGCTCCGAGGCTCCTGGGCTCTGGTCCTCCTGGCTCCTGGGCTCCAGGGACCATGGGTTCCTCAGTGTCTACAACTTGAAATTCCTGGGTTCCTGGACTCTTGGCCTGGGCTCCTTTACTCCTGGTCTCCTGCACTTCTGGTCTCATAAGCTCCCAGGCTCCTGGACTCCGGGCCTCCTAGATCCTGGGATCTAGCGACCGTAGTTTCCTCACTGCCTACATTTTGAAATTCTTGGGATCCTGGACTCTTGGCCTGGGCTCCTGCACTCCTGGACTCCTGCATTTCTGGGCTGCAAAGCTCCCAGGCTCCTGGACTCCGGGCCTCCTGGCTCCCAGGCTCCAGGGACCATGGGTTCCTCAGTGCCTACATCCTGAAATTCCTGGGCTCCTGGACTCTTGGCCTGGGCTCCTGCACTCCTAGTCCCCTGTGCTTTTGTTCTATGCTCCCGGGCTCCTGGACTCCAGGCCTCCAGGCTCCCGGGTTCCAAGGCCATGGGCTCCTCAGTGCCTACATCCTGAAGTTGCTGGGCTACTGGACTCTTAGCCTGGGATCCTGCACTCCTGGTCTCCTGCATTTGTGGTTTCCTAAGCTCCCAGGCTCCAGGACTCCAGGCCTCCTGGCTCCCGTGATCCAGGGTCCATGGGTTCCTGAGTGTCTACAACTTGAAATTCCTGGGCTCCTGGACTCTTGTCCTGGACGGCTGCACTCCTGGTCTCCTGTGCTACTGGTCTCCTACGCTCCCAGGCTCATGGACTCCGGGCCTCCTGGCTCCCGGGATCCAGCGACCGTGGTTTACTCACTGCCTACATTTTGAAATTCCTGGGCTCCTGGACTCTTAGCCTGGGCTCCTGCTCTCCTGGCCTTCTGCCTGTGTGGGCTCCTATGCTCCCAGGCTCCTGGACTCTGGTCCTCCTGGCTCCCAGGCTCCAAGGCCATGAGTTCCTCAGTGCCTACTTCCTGAAATTCCTGGGTTCCTGGACTCTTGGCCTGGGCTCCTGCACTTGTGGTCTCCTAAGCTCCCAGGTTCCTGGACTCCAGGATCCCTGGCTCCCAGACTCCAGGGACCTTCGGTTCCTCAGTGACTATATCCTGAAATTCCTGGGGTCCTGGACTCTTGGCCTGTGCACCTGCACTCCTGTTCTTCTGCACGTCTGGTTTCCTAAGCAACTAGGCTCCTGGACTCCGGGCCTCCTGGGTCCCGGGCTCCAGGTACTGTGGTTTCCTACGTGCCTACATTCTGAAATTAATGGTTTCCTGCACTCTTGGTCTGGGCTCCTTCAATCCTGCCCTCCTGCATTTCTGGGGTCCAAAGTTCCTAAGTTTCTGGACTCTGGGCCCTCCTGGCTACCAGGATCCAGGGACCATGGGTTCCTCAGTGTCTACAACATGAAATTCCTGGGCTCCTGGACTCTTGGCCTGTGCTCCTGCACTCCTGGTCTCTTGAAGTTCTGGTCTCCTAAGCTCCCAGCCTCCTGGATGCCGGGCCTCCTGGCTCCCGGGCTCCAGGGACCGTGGGTTCCCCAGTGCCTACATCCTGAAATTCCTGGGCCCCTGGAGTCTTGGCCTGGCCTCCTGCACTCCTGGCCTCCTGCCTTTCTGGGCTCCAAAGTCCCAGGCTCCTGGACTCCGGGCCTCCTGGCTCCCTAGATCCAAGGACTGTCGGTTCCTCAGTGCCTACATCCTGAAATTCCTGGGCTCCAGGACTCTTGGCCTGGGCTCCTGCACTCTTGTTCTGCTGCACGTCTAGTCTCCTGAGCTCTCAGGCTCCTGGATTCCGGGCCTCCTGGCTCCCAGGCTCTAGGTACTGTGGTTTCCTAAGTGCCTACATTCTGAAATTCCTGGGTTCCTGGACTCTTGGCCTGGTCTCCTGCACTCCTGGCCTCCTGCATTTCTGGGCTCCTAAGTTGCCAGGCCTCCTGGATCCCGGGATCCAGGGACCATGGGCCTGTCACTATCTACAACTTGAAATTCCTGGCCTGCTGGACTCTTGGCCTGGGCTCCTGCACTCATGGTCTTCTGCGCTTCTGGTCTCCTAAGCTTCTAGGATCATGGTCTCTGGGCCTCCTGGATCCCGGGCTCCAGGGAATGTGGGTTCCTCAGTGACTACATCCTGAAATTCCTGGGCTCCTGGACTCTTGGCCTGGGCTCCTGCACTCCTGTTCTCCTGCCTGTCTGTTCTCCTAAGCTCCCAGGCTCCTGCACTCCAGACCTCCTGGCTCCCTGGTTCCAGGGACCGTGGGTTCCTCAGTGCCTACTTCCTGAATTTTCAGGGCTCCTATATTCTTGGCCTGGGCTCCTGCAGTCCTGGCCTCCCGCCTTTCTGGTCTCCAAAGCTCCCAGGCTCCTGCACTCCAGGCCTCATGGTTCCCGGGCTCCAGGGACCATGGTTTCCTACGTGCCTACATTCTGAAACTCCTGGGATCCTGGACTCATGGCCTGGGCTCCTGTAGGCCTGGCCTCCCGCCTTTCTGGTCTCCAAAGCTCCCAGGCTCCTGCACTCCGGGCCTCCTGGCCCCCGGGCTCCAGGGAACGTGGGTTCCTCTGTGACTACATCCTGAAATTCCTGGGCTCCTGGACTCTGGCCTGCGCTCCTGCACTCCTGTTCTCCTGCGCGTCTGGTCTCCTATGCTCCCAGGCTCCTGGACTCCGGACCTCCTGGCTCCCAGTCTCCAGGTACCATGGTTTCCTAAGTGCCTACATTCTGAAATTCCTGGGTTCCTGGACTCTTGGCCTGGGCTCCTGCAGTCCTAGCCTCCCACATTTCTGGGCTCCAAACTTCCAAGACTCCTGGTCTCCGGGCCTCCTGGCTCCCAGGATCCAGGGTCCATGGGTTCCTGAGTGTCTACAACTTGAAATTCCTGGGCTCCTGGACTCTTGTCCTGGACTGCTGCACTCCTGGTCTCCTGTGCTTCTGGTCTCCTAAGCTCCCAGGCTCATGGACTCCAGGCCTCCTGGCTCCCGGGATCCAGCGACCGTGGTTTACTCACTACCTACATTTTGAAATTCCTGGGCTCCTGCACTCCTGTGCTTCTGTTCTCCTAAGCTCCCAGGCTCATGAACTCCAGGCCTCGTGGCTTCTGGGCTCCAAGGCCATGAGTTCCTCAGTGCCTACATCCTGAAATTCCTGGGCTCCTGGACTCTTAGCCTGGGCTCCTGGACTCCCGGACTCCTGCGTTTGTGATCTCCTAAGCTCCCAGGTTCCTGGGCTCCGGGATCCCTGGCTCCCGGGCTCCAGGGACCGTGGGTTCCTCAGTGACTACATCCTGAAATTCCTGGGCTCCTGGGCTCCTGCACTCCTGTTCTTCTGCATATCTGGTCTCCTAAGCTCCTAGGCTCCTGGACTCCGGGCCTCCTGGGTCCCGGGCTCCAGGTACCATGGTTTCCTAAGTGCCTACATTCTGAGTTTCCTGTATTCTTGGACTCTTGGTCTGAGCTCCTGCAATCCTGGCCTCCTGTATTTCTGTACTCCAAAGTTCCTAGGTTCCTGGACTCTGGGACCTCCTGGCTACTGGGATCCAGGGACCATGTGTTCCTCAGTGTCTACAACATGAAATTCCTGGGCTCCTGGACTCTTGGCCTGTGCTCCTGCACTCCTGGTCTCCTGCAATTCTGGTCTCCTAAGCTCCCAGCCTCCTGGACGCCAGACCTCTTGGCTCCCGGGATCCAGCGACCATGGTTTCCTCACTACCTACATTTTGAAATTCCTGGGATCCTGGACTCTTGGCCTGGGCTCCTGCACTCCTGCTGTACTGCCTTTGTGGGCTCCAAAGCTCCCAGGCTCCTGGACTCTGGGCCTCCTGGCACCTGGGCTACAGGAATCGTGGGTTCCTCAGTGCCTACATCCTGAAATTCCTGGGCTCCTGGACTCTTGGCCTGGGCTCCTGCACTCCTATTCCCCTGAACTTATGGTCTCCTATGCTCCCAGGCTACTGGACTCCAGGCCTCCTGGCTCCCAGGCTCCAAGACCATGGGTTCCTCAGTGCCTACATCCTGAAATTCCTGGGATCCTGGACTCTTGGCCTGGGTTCTTGCACTCCTGGTCTCCTGCACGTCTGGTTTCCCATGCTCCCAGCCTCCTGGACTCCGGGCCTCCTGGCTTCCGGGCTCCAGGTACCGTGGTTTCCTAAGTGCCTACATTATGAAATTCTGGGGTTCCTAGACTCTTGGCCTGGGCTCCTGCACTTCTTGCCACCTGCATTTCTGGGCTCCAAATCCCAGGCTCCTGGACTCTGGGCCTCCTGGCTCCCGGGATCCAGGGACTGTGGGTACCTCAGTGCCTACATCCTGAAATTCCTGGGCTGCTGACTCTTGGCCTGGGCTCCTGCCCTCCTGTTCTGCTGCACATCTGGTCTCCTAAGCTCCCAGGCTCCTGGACTCCGGGCCTCCTGGCTCCCGGGATGCAGGGACCATGGGTTCCCATTGTCTACTACTTGAAATTCCTGGGATCCTGGACTCTTTGCCTGGGCTCTTGCACTACTGATCCCCTGTGCTTCTGGTCCCTTAAGCCCCCAGGCTCCTGGACTCCCATCCTCCAGGCTCCCGGGCTCCAGGGCCATGGGTTCCTCAGTGCCTACATCCTGAAATTCCTGGGCTCCTGGACTCTTGTCCTGGGCTCCTGCACTCCTGGTCTCCTGCCTTTCTGGGCTAAAAAGCTCCCAGGCTCCTGGAATCCAGGCCTCCTGGCTCCCGGGCTCCAGGGAAGGTGGGTTTACCAGTGCCTATTTCCTGAAATTCCTGGGCTCTTAGACTCTTGGCCTGTACTACTGCACTCCTGGTCCCCTGCGCTTCTGGTATCTTCAGCTCACAGGCTCCTGGACTCCAGGCCCCATGGCTCCCGGGATCCAGGGCCATGCGTTACGCATTGCCTACGTCCTGAAATTCCTGGGCTCCTGGACTCTTGGCCTGGGATCCTGCACTCTTGGTCTCCTGAAGTTCTGGTCTCTAAGCTCCAAAGCTCCTGGACTCCCGCCCTCCTGGCGCCCAGGCTCCAGGGACCATGGGTTCCTCAGTGCCTACATCCTGAAATTCCTGGGCCGCTGGACTCTTGGCCTGGGCTCCTGCACTCCTGTCCTCCTGCCTTTCTGGGCTCCAAAGTACCAGGCTCCTGGACTCCGGGCCTTCTGGCTCCTGGGATCCAGGGACCGTGGGTTCCTAAGTGCCTATATTCTTAACTTCCTGGGCTCCTGGACTCTTGGCCTGGGCTCCTGCACTCCCGTTCCCCTGCACTTATGGTCTCCTAAGCTCCCAGGCTCCTGGACTCAGGGCCTCCTGGCTCCCAGGCTCCAGTGCCATGGCTTCCTCAGTGCCTACATTCTGAAATTCCTGGGCCACTGGACTCTTGCCCTGGGCTCCTGCACTCGTGGCCTCCTGCCTTTCTGGGCTCCAAAGTACCAGGCTCCAGGACTCCGGGTCTTCTGGCTCCCGGGCTCCAGGGACATGGGTTCCTCAGTGCCTACATCCTGAAATTCCTGGGCTCCTGCACTCCTTGTCTCCTTCACCTCCGGTCTTGTAAGCTCCCAGGCTCCTGGACTCCGGGCCTCCTGGATCCCGTGATCCAGCATCCGTGGTTTCCTCACTGCCTACATTTTGAAATTTTTGGGATGCTGGATGCTTGGCCTGGGTTCCTGTACCCCGTGCCTCCTGCCTTTGTGGGCTGCAAAGCTCCCAGGCTCCTGGACTCCAGGCCTCCTGGCTCCCGGGCTCCAGGCACCATGGGTTCCTAAGTGCCTACATCCTGAAATTCCTGGGCTCGTAGACTCAGCCTGGTTTCCTGCACTCCTAGTCCCCTGCACTTATGGTCTATGCTCCCAGGCTCCTGGAATCCAGGCCTGCTGGCTCCCAGGCTCCAAGGCCATGCGTTCCTCATTGCCTACATCCTGAAATTCCTGGGCTCCTGGACTCTTGGCCTGTTCTCTTGCACTCCTGGTCTCCTGAGGTTCTGGTCTCCTAAGCTCCAAGGCTCCTGGACTCCAGCCCTCCTGGCTCCCGGGCTCCAGGGACCGTGGGTTCATCAGTGCCTACATCCTGAAATTCCATGGGTCCTGGACTCTTGGCCTGGGCTCCTGCACTCCTAGTGTACTGCATTTCTGGGCACCAACGTTCCCAGGCTCCTGGACTCCGGGCCTCCTGGCTCCCGGGCTCCAGGGACCATGGTTTCCAAAATGCCTACATTCTGAAATTCCTGGGCTCCTGGACTCTTGGCCTGGGCTCCTGCACTCCTGGTCTCCTGCACTTCTGGTCTCCTAAGCTCCCAGGCTCCTAGATGCCAGACCTCCTGACACCCAGGTTCCAGGTACTGTGGTTTCCTAAGTGCCTACATTTTGGAATTCCTGGGTTCCTGGACTCTTGGCCTGCACTCCTGCACTCCTTGCCTCCTGCCTTTCTGGGCTCCAAAGTTCCCTGGCTCCTGGACTCCGGGCCTCCTGGCTCCCGGGATCCAGGGACCATGGGTTCGTCAATGTCTACAACTTGAAATTCCTGGGCTCTGGTACTCTTCGCCTGTGCTCCTGCACTCCTGGTCTCCTGCACTTCTGGTCTCCTGACCTCCTAGGGTCATGGTCTCCGGGCCTCCTGGCTCCTGGGATCCAGCGAACACGGTTTCCTCACTGCATACATTTTGAAATTCCTGGGCTCCTGGACTCTTGGCCTGGGCTCTGCACTCCTGGCCTCCTGGCTTTCTGGGCTCCAAAGCTCCCAGGCTCCTGGACTCCAGGCCTCCTGGCTCCCGGGTTCCAGGAACCATGGGTTCCTCAGTGAATACATCCTGAAATTCCTGGGCTTCTGGACTCTTGGCCTGGGCTCCTGCACTCCTGGTCCCCTGCGCTTCTGCTCTCTTAAGCTCCCAGTCTCCTGGCATCCAGGCCTCCTGGCTCCCGGGCTCCAGGGCCATGCGTTCCTCATTGCCTACATCCTGAAATTCCTGGGCTCCTGGACTCTTGGCCTGGGCTCCTGCACTCCTGGTCTCCTGAGGTTCTGGTCTCCTATGCTCCAAAGCTCTGGGACTCCAGCCCTCCTGGCTCCCGGGCTCCAGGGACCGTGGGTTGCTCAGTGCCTACATCCTGAAATTCCTGGGCTCCTGGACTCTTGGCCTGTGCTCCTGCACTCCTGGCCTCCTGCCTTTCTGAGGAGCAAAGATCTCAGACCCCTGGACTCAGGACCTCCTGGCTCCTGGGCTTCAGGGCCATGGGTTCCTCAGTGCCTACATTCTGAAATTCCTGGGATCCTGGACTCTTGGCTTGGGCTCCTGCACTCCTAGCATACTGCATTTCTGGGCTCCAATGTTCCCAGACTCCTGGACTCCGGGCCTCCTGGCTCCCGGGCTCCAGGGACCATGGTTTCCAAAGTGCCTACATTCTGAAATTCCTGGGCTCCTGGACTCTTGGCCTGGGCTCCTGCACTCCTGGTCTCCTGCACTTCTGGTCTCCTAAGCTCCCAGGCTCCTGGACGCCGGGCCTCCCGACACCCTGGTTCCAGGTACCATGTTTCCTAAGTGCCTACATTCTGAAATTCCTGGGTTCCTGGACTCTTGGCCTGGGCTCCTGCACTCCTGGCCTCCTGCCTTTCTGGGCTAAAAAGCTCCCAGGTTCCTGGACTCCGGACCTCCTGGCTCCTGGGCTCCAGGGACCGTGGGTTCCTCTGTGCCTATTTCCTGAAATTCCTGGGCTCCTGGACTCTTGGCCTGTGCTCCTGCACTCCTGGTCCCCTGCCCTTCTGGTCTCTTAAGCTCACAGACTCCTGGACTCTGGGCCTCCTGGCTCCCGGGTTCCAGGTACCATGGTTTCCTAAGTTCCTACATTCTCAAATTCCTGGGTTCCTGGACTCTTGGCCTGGGCTCCTGCAGTCCTAGCCTCCTGCATTTCTGGGCTCCCAAGTTCCCAGGCTCCTGGACTCCGGGTCTCCTGTAGCCCAGGATCCAGTGATCATCGGTTCCTCAGTGTCTACAACTTGAAATTCCTGGGCTCCTCGACTCTTGGCCTGGGCTCCTGTACTACTGTTCCCCTACGCTTCTGGTCCCTTAAGCTCCCAGGCTCCTGGCCTCCAGGCTCCCGGGCTCCAGGGCCATGGGTTCCTCAGTGGCTACGTCCTGAAATTCGTGGGCTCCTGGACTCTTGGACTGGGCTCCTGCACTCCTGGTCTCCTGAGGTTCTGGTCCGCTAAGCTGCCAGGTTCCTGGACTCTGGGCCTCCTGGCTCCAGGCTCCAGGGACCATGGGTTCCTCAGTTCCTACCTCCGGAAATTCCTGGGCTCCTGCACTCCTGGCCTCCTGCCTATCTGGGCTCAAAATGCCAGGCTCCTGGACTATGGGCCTCCTGGCTCCCAGGATCCAGGTACCATCGGTACCTCAGTACCTACATCCTGAAATTCCTGGGCTCCTGGGCTCCTGGACCCTTGGCCCGCGCTCCTGCACTCCTGATCTCCTGCATGTCTGGTCTCCTAAGCTCTCAGGCTCTTGGACTCTGGGCCTCCTGGCTCCCAGTATCCAGTGACCATGGTTTCCTCACTGCCTACATTTTGAAGTTCCTGGCTTCTGGACTCTTGGCCTGGGCTCCTGCACTCCTAGCCTCCTGCCTTTCTGGGATACAAGGCTCCCAGGCTCCTGGACTCCGGGCCTCCTGGCTCCCGGGATCCAGGGACCGTGGGTTCCTCAGTGCCTACATCCTGAAATTCCTGGGCTCCTGGACTCTTGGCCTGGGCTCCTGCACTCCTGGTCTCCTGCGCTTGTGGTCTCCTAAGCTCCCAGGATCCTGGAATCTGGGCCTACTGGCTGCTGGGCTCAAAAAACCATGGGCTCCTCACTGCCTACATCCTGAAATTCCTGGGCTCCTGGACTCTTGGCCTGGTCTCCTGCACTCCTGTTCTCCAGCGTGTCTGGTCTCCTAAGCTCCCAGGCTCCTGGACTCCTGGCCTCCTGGCTCCCGGGATCCAGCGATCATGATTTCCTCACTGCCTACATTCTGAAATTCCAGCGCTCCTGGACTCTTAGCCTGGGCTCTTGCTCTCCTGGCCTCCTGCCTTTGTGGGCTCCTAGGCTCCCAAGCTCCTGGACTCCGGGCCTCCTGGCACCTGGGATCCAGCGTCTGTGGTTTCTTCACTGTCTACATTTTGAAATTCCTGGGCTCCTGGACTCTTGGCCTGGGCTCCTGCACTCCTGGTCTTCTGCGCTTCTGGTTTCCTAAGCTTCCAGAATCATGGCCTCTGGGCTTCCTGGCTCTCGGGATCGAGGAAATGTCGTTTCCTCACTGCCTACATTTTGATATTCCTGGGCTCCTGGACTCTTGGCCTGGGCGCCTGCAATCCTGGCCTCCTGTATTTCTGGGCTCCAAAGCTCCCAGGCTCATGGACTCCGGGCCTCCTGGCTCCCGGGCTCCAGGGACTGTGTGTTCCTCAGTGCCTACATCCTGAAATTCTGGGCTCCTGGATTCTTGGCCTCGGCTCCTGCACTCCTGGTTCGCTGCGCATCTGATCTCCTAAGATCCCAGACTCCTGGACTCTGGGCCTCCTAGCTCCCGGGCTCCAGGACCATTGGTTCCTCAGTGCCTACATCCTGAAATTCCTGGGCCCCTGGACTCTTAGCCTGGGCTCCTGGGCTCCTGCACTCCTGGCCTCTGGCATTTCTGGGCTCCAATGTTCCCAGGCTTCTGGACTCTGGGCCTCCTGGCTCCCGGGCTCCAGCGACCATGGTTTCCTCACTGCCTACCTTTTCAAATTCCTGTACTGCTGGACTCTTGGCCTGGGTTCCTGCACTCCTGGTCTCCTGCCTTTCTGGACTCCAAAGTTCCCAGGCTCCAGGAACCGTGGGTACCTCAGTACCTACATCCTGAAATTCCTGGGCTCCTGGACTCTTGGCCTGAGCTCCTGCACTCCTGTTCTCCTGCATGTCTGGTCTCCTAGGCTCCCAGGTTCCTGGACTCCAGGCCTCCTGGCTCCCAGGCTCCAGGTACCGTGGTTTCCTAAGTGCCTACTTTCTGAAATTCCTGGGTTCCTCGACTCTTCACCTGGGCTCCTGCACTTCTGGCCTCCTGCATTTCTGAGGTCCAAAGTTTCCAGGCTCCTGCACTCCAAGCCTCCTGGCTCTCGGGATCTAGGGACCATGGGTTCGTCAGTGTCTACAACTTGAAATTCCTGGGCTCCTGGACTCTTGGCCCGGGCTACTGCACTTCTGGGCTCCTAAGCTCGAGGATCATGGCCTCCGGGCCTCCTGGCATCTGGGATCAAGCGACCATGGTTTCCTCACTGCCTACATTCTGAAATTCCTGGGTTCCTGGAGTCTTGGCCTGGGCTCCTGCACTCCTGCCTCCTGCATTTCTGGGCTCCAAAGTCCCAGGCAACTGGACTCCGGGCCTCCTGGCTCCCGCGATGCAGGGACCATGGGTTCCTCAGTGTCTATAACTTGAAAATCCTGGGCTCCTGGACTCTTGGCCTGGGCTCCTGCACTCCTGGTCTTCTGCCCTTCTGGTTGCTGGTGGGCGTGTCACCACACCCAGCATCGTATGTGGTTACCAGGGATCAAACTCAGTTCCTTTTACTTGGGAGACAGGCACTGGAACCACTGAGCTGAATCTCCGGCCCTGTAGTTGTAAATTTTAAAAGACAAAACAATATATACTCTACACTCATGCATATTCTTTTTTTTTTTTTTTTGAGACAGGGTCTCACTTTTTAGTTTAGGCAAGCCTCAGACTCATCAATCCTTCTGCCTCTGCCTCCAGATGCTGGCATTATAGGCATGAGCCACAACACCTGGCACTGTGGTATGTGGTACTGATTGCTAGGGGGTGTGAGTCACCACACCCGGTATTGCTGTATGTGGTTACCAGAGATTGAATCAGGGACCTTGTGCTTGCTAGGCAGGTACTAGAAAAACTGAGCTAAATCTCCGGCCCCATTAATGCATATTCTTAAACTTGCCTTCCAATATTTTAAAATTCTGCTTATTACCCTAGTAGAATAGTGACAAAAACACAGAGCTAGCAGTATGGGCTTTATCTTCATGTGTTTATATGAAAATTAGAAAACAGATCAATGCTTATAAGTGAGAGAAATACAGTACCTCTTGCTATTTTGTTTTATAATGTTTCAAAGATATAGGGTGGGAAGGGACTGTTCTGTTCACTTAGAATGAAATGTGGGTAAGATATCTGACAGGGAAGCCTATAGTGATGAGTCTTAATGGAGATTTCTGGGTCATGGTCCATCTTCAGAATCCTCTGATCTTTATAAATTCTATATACCAAGTTCTAGCAGCCTTGCTAATCAGGAATGACAGTGTCAAAGCATCAACTACAAGAAAATGTGGGCTAAGATAATGATGGTCTCTAATCACAATGTAACAAGTCACCCATGAAGTATGCCTCAGAGGAGACAGTGCACGTGGCATGCTGTGGGAAATGTTCTGATACGAGACACACCAGGAACTAACTGGATATTTCATCCCTGCTAGAAACACTGAACAAACTATTTGTGAATCTTACTGTTTTTATCTTTAAAAATTGAGGAAGACAAGCCCAATCTTTTTAGAAATATTTTTATGACCGATATGTTATTGATTCTGAGGATTAAAAAAAATAACATGGGCCAGAGGTTTAGCTCAGTGGTTCCAGCACCTGCCTTGCAAGCACAAGGTCCCTGGTTCGATGCCCTGGTAACCACATACAACAACACCAGGCATGGTGACTCACACCCACCACCAATCAGTACCACACACCACAATGCTGGGTGTGGTGGCTCACGCCTGTAATCCCAGCACTCAGGAGGCAGAGGTAGGAGGATTACTGAGTCTGAGGCTTGCCTGGGCTACACAGTGAGCTCAGGGCCAGCCTGAGCCACAAAGCAAGACTCTATCTCAAAAGAAAACAAAAACAAATAACAAAAAACGAGTGTGAGCCAAGTCACAAGAAAGTTATGTAAATTCCAGCTATAGGAAGGAATTCACTTAGGTGAAATTCACATTTTAAATAATGTAAAGCAAGTTTGTTGCTTTGACTTTCTCCCTGTTTTGGCTTAAACTTAATTTAGAGAAACCTATTCTGGTACACATTCTGCCAGAAATGCTGCAGGTGCATTCTTCTATTCTGGTTATAAGAAATCAAGAGTTGCTATGACAGTGGCAAATTACAGTAAAAAAAAAAAAAAAAAGAACATCATGTCAACATCAACTTGTTTCTGAGGAAATTTTCTATAAGAAAATGAGTAACTTATACACATCTATTCAAAAGGTGTAATTGATACACATCTATTCTCTTTAGCTGTTTGGAGATACAACTCATCACACAAAGCATCTCCACATCAGGCATTTACAGGAGTTCTAATGAGGCTTAACTGTGGTCAAGGTAACCAAACTGTTATAACATGCCCTTAACACCTTTCCATTACCATAGAACTCGGAGGGGTCAGTCAGGCCTTGTCCAACCCTCTAAAGAGCATAAGAAGATCTCACCCTGGTCCCCACCCTTTCTAACTGCCAAGTCATCCAGGCACGACCTGACAACCTCCCTCTGCAAAAACGACCATGCTCCTGAATATTGAAAACTGACTACCAACTGGCAAACTAATGTCTAGTTCTTCTTCTGTCTCTACTGGATGCACACTTAATCTATAAGGAACTGCACTTAAGGAATTTTCAAAATTTAGTCCTGCTTTGCCTGCTCTCTGCATTTTGCAAAAAGCCATGCACAGGCTGATAGCTACACCATCCATTCTACAAGTGCTCTGAGTTCTCACATTGAACCAGATAAGAGAACCAGAAAAATGAGAGTGAGGTCATTTTCCTGTGGAAAGGATTAACAAAGTCAGACCCCGTTATCTTCAGTCTTTATTTGGTCTAAAAATATAAGAAGCTATATAGAGATGTTCTGCTTTCTTTCTTTCTTTCTTTCTTTCTTTCTTTCTTTCTTTCTTTCTTTCTTTCTTTCTTTCTTTTCTTTCTTTCTTTCTTGTCTCTTCCCCCTCCACTCCCCCTCCCCCCTCCCTCCCTCTCCCTCTCTCTCTCATACAGGGTCTTGCTTTGTAGTTCAGGCTGGCCCTAAGCTCACTATGTAGCCCAGGTAAGCCTCAACCTCGGCAATCCTCCTGCCTCTGCCTCCCAAGTGCTGGGACTACAGGCATCAGCCACCATGCCCAGCTGTGTTTCTTCTATAACTATGTATGGGTATAAATGTTGTTTTCTTTTGTTTTGTTTTTTCTTTTGTTTTTTTTTTTTTACGTCAGGGGTGGGGTCTTGATATCATTGTATTACCCAGGCTGGACTCCAACTTGCAATTTTCCCTAAATTTGAATTTACAGGCATGTACCACTCCCCATCCCTAGCTGAATAATAAACTCATCTGACATTTTAGAAGCAATAAAAATTTGTCTTCCAGAATACTTACTATCTTCATTAACAAAGGAAAAGATTCTTAAAATCCACCACTTTTCTTGCTCTCTTTAATGTAGTATATGAAATTTAAATTTAAACTGCTAAAATACAAAGAAAAATCTCATTATAGATCCCTAACGTATTAATTTTTCTATTGTCTCAATCTTTTTTACCTTTTTCTTTTTTTTTTTTTTTTTGAGACAGGGTCTCGCTTCATAGTTGAGGCTGGCCCTCAGCTCACTATGTAGCCCAGGCAAGCCTCGAACTCAGCAATCCTCCTACCTCTGCCTCCCGAGTGCTGGGATTACAGGTGTGAGCCACCATGCCTGGCACTGAGGTATGTGGTATTGATACCTGGTGGGCATGAGTCACCACACCCAGCATTGTATGTGGTGTCCAGGGATCAAACTTAGATCTTGCGCTTGCGAGGCAGGCACCAGAACCACTGAGCTAACTCTCTGGCCCTTTCTTGCCTTATTATAAACTACAAGAAATGTGTTTTCAGGATTGAGTCACTAACTTTAGTTATAAAGGAGAAAAAAATACATCTGTGCTCACTATTGTATAATAAAGAAAATGACAACTATAGCTAGAATGAAAGACAGTGATCCTAGTTCCAGTGCCATTCTGTAATGTCACTGGCACTTTCTTAACCTATGCCTTAGATTCCTTTGAATAGAAAATGAATAAAATCTTATCAATTACAGTTCCAGGTAGCATGGTACTTGAAAACAAACCTTATCATGACAGTGGTGGGAAGTACAGCAAAGACAGGTACATTATATGATAAAGGTTAGGAGAAAAGGGGACACCACCTAGTCATAAAAATAAGAGGAATTACTGAACGTACCTTTTATTGTCTTTCTCGGCTCTGATTTTCTAGATTTGATTTTTAGTTGAGAAGACTGAATTAGTCTTCATAGTGATATCTGAACTAGGTCTGAAAGGAAGGACATGATATTTACCTGATTATACTTTCAAATATTATGCATAGTATTTTTTAAATGTGCCAAGATTGGCAATTAGAAGGATGACCTAAATAAGATCTATATTAGGTTTAAGTTCTAAAGAAGTTTTTCTTACAGATAAATATTTTGAGATCTACCATCTGAATTTAGTGTTGGGCTCTATACTCCAGGAGCCTTCCATGGATTCCATTGTTCTTTTCAGGAAGGATTATACTGTCCTTGATCTAACTCAGACCCCAGGCCTACAGATACACAGCCCTGTGACACACTAATGACCTGCTGCTTTCCAAGGCTTTGATGCTACAATGAATCTGCTTATTACAGATATATAATCCAAAAGATAACTCATTTAGCTGAGAAAATTTTAGTATTACTCATGACTGTACTGACATATCTACATATAAAACTAAGAAAACAGACTTCAGGAAAATCAGCTCTATCTTTAAAAGAAAACTAATCATGTCGTTTAAGATTTAACAATGGAGTAATTCTTCAACATAGAAAATTACCTATAGTAGCCCATCGTCATCAAAACGCAGTACTTCTATATGCTCTCCGACTGAATGAATGCTGTCAAGGAAAGAAAACATACTATCATTGACAGGAAAAAATTTATTTTCATGAAATCTTTTACCTTCAGATTAATGAATACAATTTTACATTTAAAAATACAAATTGGGTTGCTAGATGTGGTGGTTCACACCTGTAATCCTAGTACTCAGGAAGCAGAGGCAGGAGGATTGCCATGAGTTTGAGACTATCTGGGGCTATATAGTGAGCACAGGGCCAGGCTGAACTACAAAGTGAGACCCTGTCTCAAAAAACTGAAAAAACAAACAAACAAACAAAAACCAAGCTGAGTGTGTTGGTACATGACTGTAATCTCAGCATTTTGGAGACTGAGGAAGGAGGATCATGAGTTTGAGGACTGCCTGGATAATAAGATGACACTCTATTTCAAAACAAACAAATAAATATTGCTTGATGATGACAGTTAAAGATGAAGATACAACTAGGATTTCAGGGTTTTAGCTACTGTGAAATGCTGTAATATCAAAGTAGTTCCAATAACTTACAGACTATTTAAGATACTTCAAAATATCTATTCAGCTATATTTTGAGAAAGTACAAAAGTATCAAAATCAACTAGATGTAGGTAATTATTTTCACAGACAAACTGAAAAGATTATAAGCAGTTGGAAAAGATCATCCTAACCCTTACCCTCACGCTAAATCATGATCAGCTGAAACTCTGTAGCACTGCTTTTTTGCAGTGAAATGACCTGGGATCAACAGTAAAAAGTTTACAGAGAAGTGGGTAAGAAAAACAGTGAAAGCAAACGGCTTCAAGAAATAGAACAAGCTAGCTGGGCACACCTACAATCACAGCACTCAGGAGGCTGAAGCAGGAGGATCACTATGAGTTTCAGGTCAGCTTTGACTACATAGTAAGTTCAAGGCCAGCCCAAACTGCACAGAGATCCTGTTTCAAAATAAAACAAAACAAAATTGCAACGACAAGATATTTACATGCCAGGGAGCCAGGCCCTCGCAGTAAGTCCTCGCTCTCCTCCAGCAGGCTCAGGCTGCTCCTGAAGGCCACGCTGACAGCGGCCACCAGAATTGGGGTGGGGCTGGGGCCGGGGCCAGGCCCGCAGCAACATCAGGGTTCACTGACGCGCCGCCCGACGGCGCGAGCCTGGAGGTGGCCAGCCAGATCATTTTCCAAGCATAGCCCACACTGGGTACTTCAAGGAACATCTGGGTGGGGACCTGGCAAGAGGGCGGAAACCCGGAGCCGGGCGCGGGGCAACAAAGAGTGAGCCCCGAACTTAACTTCGCGGGTCCATCCACAGAGAGGCTCTTCGGGGCTTGCTGCGCGGACCGGACGGCGGGCTGGCGTCGCGCTCCCGCTGACAGGGCCGCGGACGGAAGGTCAGACGGACGCACGGATGCCGCGGGCCGCGCGCCCTCTCTGGCGGCTCATCCATAGCGCTGCTGCCTGTTGAACGTGGTGGTGGCAGCGGCAGAAACAGCGGCAGCAGCAACTAGGCGGCAGGCCGATTTAAGAGATCTGCAACC